>JBAIZL010000004.1:75125503-75220503 GCA_036971475.1 Prosapia bicincta | reverse complement strand
ATACGACAGAACATATCACAGGACTATACGGCACAACACGACATGACAGAACATAGCACAGGACATAACGACACAACACAACAGGATACGACAGAACATATCACAGGACTATACGGCACAACACGACATGACAGAACATAGCACAGGACCTAACGACACAACACAACAGGATACGACAGAACATATCACAGGACTATACGGCACAACACGACATGACAGAACATAGCACAGGACATAACGACACAACACAACAGGATACGACAGAACATATCACAGGACTATACGGCACAACACGACATGACAGAACATAGCACAGGACCTAACGACACAACACAACAGGATACGACAGAACATATCACAGGACTATACGGCACAACACGACATGACAGAACATAGCACAGGACCTAACGACACAACACAACAGGATACGACAGAACATATCACAGGACTATACGGCACAACACGACATGACAGAACATAGCACAGGACATAACGACACAACACAACAGGATACGACAGAACATATCACAGGACTATACGGCACAACACGACATGACAGAACATAGCACAGGACCTAACGACACAACACAACAGGATACGACAGAACATATCACTGGACTATACGGCACAACACGACATGACAGAACATAGCACAGGACATAACGACACAACACAACAGGATACGACAGAACATATCACAGGACTATACGGCACAACACGACATGACAGAACATAGCACAGGACATAACGACACAACACAACAGGATACGACAGAACATATCACAGGACTATACGGCACAACACGACATGACAGAACATAGCACAGGACCTAACGACACAACACAACAGGATACGACAGAACATATCACAGGACTATACGGCACAACACGACATGACAGAACATAGCACAGGACCTAACGACACAACACAACAGGATACGACAGAACATATCACAGGACTATACGGCACAACACGACATGACAGAACATAGCACAGGACATAACGACACAACACAACAGGATACGACAGAACATATCACAGGACTATACGGCACAACACGACATGACAGAACATAGCACAGGACCTAACGACACAACACAACAGGATACGACAGAACATATCACAGGACTATACGGCACAATACGACACGACAGAACATAGCACTACACATTACAACATAGTGATATTGTGAGAGACACAATATACCACAATTAAACACAACATAGGTAGTACAACACAACCTAAAGCAACGCGCCACAATACAATACAACATGGCATGTCACGACACAATCCCAAAATGATTTCACAATCACCTGATGATATAATTGTATAATTGATTTTACTAACTTCTAGACATATTTGCTTTATATCTGTTGGAGTAAAATATTTGTAAAAAATTATCAAAATCAATCATTCAGATTGTTTACCAATAAACTCCTCTTAGATGCTATAAACGACATTGTGTCAAAAATATTTAACAATTACTTAAAACCTATCCTAGAATTAAACTTATTTACAATTGACTTTGCAACCTTGTGATGGCGTGACTCCTCGTGCTCTTTGGTCTGCTCTGAGCTGTCGAGCGTAACCTCTGTAAAGCTGCTTCCCGGATGCGTCCGCGGGAACACCAGGTACTTCATGGGCAAGTACTTGACTGGGATCGAAGAGAACAGGCTGATGATTACCAGAGTGTGCCACAACTCCATGATAACGTGCACAGATTTATGTCGATAGTCTACATCTAGTCAGTCGATTGAGTTTAGTCGAAATTATTTATAGTCGGAAAATATTCAAATTACGTAGATTGCGAGATCAGGCAAGTAAGAAAATATCAAACGTTTGTCAGGGACTGCTATATTGTTCAAGAACAAAGGCGGTGACGTTTGTGTCGAATCGATTGTCTTGTTGTAATCGTTTTATCGTCAAGACTGGAATGTGGTATCAAACAAAAATATTACGTTTTCCTTCATTCAGACGTTAGGCAATTAGTAGTTCTTTGCTCCTTATCCACCACTACTAGTACTTTTCGAACACTTGGTTGCTTCCTCATTTCTGGAACTACATGGCCACTCAAAGCATACTTAGCAGTTGTTACCTAATCACAATTATCCTCTAATGTGCAAGTTTTTACAGTATACAAGAGACTCTCTCTCTCTCTCTCTCTCCCCCTCCCTCTCTCCTCCTCTCCCTTTCCTTCTCCCTCTCTCTGTCTCTCTCTCCTAATCTCCCTCCCTCTCTCTCTCTCTCTCTCTCTCTCCCCTCATTATGTCCTATATTTACATTATTTAAATAAATAATCCCAACCACAACGATTTCCCTGGAGTGTTCTCTCAGAAACTACGTTTTATTTCCTTTTCTTGTATCAACGTCCATTCCAGATTTTATATGGCCGAAACACTCGAATATTTTGTGTCCAGCAAATTTATAACAAATCGTCGCCATGACACCTGCTCACCACCATACTTGATCACAGCCTCAACCTTATCTATGTAAACCTTTATCATATAATGTTTACCGTTAGAAATCTTGCCTCTGTGGTATAAGCGGGGGACGGACAAAACCCATGTTGATATTCACCATTGCGACTATACAGCTCTCAACGTCTATAAGAAAGGTCGGATTACAGCTATGCTTGTCTAACACTACGACCAAGCCCCCATGAGGAGGGTCCAGCGCTTAAGGAAAACCAACCGATAGTTAAAGGTCCAGGACCGAACTAATCTAAAGGTTTATTTTCGAAGTACGGAAAACCTGGTCGGGAGAACCTACTGGTTGGAGTATAGTATCGTCCGAGGGATGGGCAAGTGACCAGTCCAGCCCTTACTGTAAGATTTACATCTTACACACTGGATAGACGGGCAGTGGTGACACCCCTCGGTTCGGGGTTGTCCTAGTCAACCGGTTTGAGAGTTACAAATTGAATTAGAGGGGGGCGTAGGTTCGAATGTTGGATTTTAGATAACTCCAGGAAATGCTCTATAAAATATTATTAGATAATGAGGTGGAAGATTCGGTCTATATTTTTCATGTTTCACAATTTTTCACCTTCATTCTAACTCAATACCCATCAATCTTACCATGTCAATGAAGGAGCTGTTAACACCGTTACCATGGCAACAAGTTGTTTTCTGTATAGTTACTGTTGTCCGATGTTAGAAAATAACATTTTGTGACTTTAAGAAATGCCCGCGTGTTGCCTTAGATTGCACAAACATTATTGCACCTTTTCGGCGTAGATTAACTTCAAAGTTATTCTATTGGACATTCTTATGCGGAAAACAAAGTGTATTTTTTTGTTTAAAAACGTTTATTTAATTTATTCGAACTTTCCTCTTTTGCTTTTGAGAAATAAAATCTAACAAAAGTAGCTTTACGAAAAAAAGATTGTTCAACGCTCTATGGATTAATGAAGTGAAAATGGATTCCTTAAAAATATCACAGTAAAACTGCTTCATTAAGAAAAAGTATAGCTCTTTTTCGATATTGCGAGGTGTTAATAACGTTTTAACATATAAGGCCTTCATTTGTTACTGTATAGAGCTGAATCTATTTAGACTTGGTGTTAATCTAACTGTTTATACATCCTTTAACCCCTCTATAATATATTATACTTATCTAACACCCTGTTTAATGTTCTTTACCGAAAGGAATCCAGAAACACAACTCAAAACCAAGCAAACAGCGTTTTACGGCCTCTAAAGTAGCTTCGACGACAGCTGTAGCCACGGAGTGAAAAACAACCAGCATCCGGGTACACCCGTTACCATGGCAACCGAAAGGACATATATCTTCCGCCATAGTAATAGTATTTTACACGCTTTCCATTACGATAATGTGAAACTTTATCCCTTGACCTGAATCCGCTACTTGCCCCCTATCCTTGCATTGACAGAGACATATTGCCCGTGTAATAACATACCGTACTCAAGAGTTGTTTGTTACCCGTTGTTGAAATCTCCTTTGCTGTGACTGAAGCATAGTCGCAAGACGGAATGACGTCAGAGTTACTTTTGTATATTTCTCTCACTGTTGGTTAAATATTACAAACATATTGTAGTAAACGAAATGTGTTATTTGTTAACCTTTTCCATTGCTTGTTTCGGTTTCTACATTGTAAAAAGCTGAATAATGGAGGTTTCGAATTAAAGAGAAAATGGTGGTATTTTCTTTTTAGGGAAACAGCACCAAACGTTGAGTGCTATTACAAAGAGCAGGTTTAGTCACAAGAAACATTAAAGGAAACGAATTGCGGTTTACCTTGTGAATATTCTGGATTCGTTTCTATTCGGCCTATTCTAGTATTGTTAGGTAACTAACAAGGCACAGAAGTAGTTCCAAGTCCCTGCCTTGAAAGATCGAGGTAATCCGAAAAGCGTCTTTGAAGATATTGCGACTATAAAAAAGGCAGAAAGAAAGTGCATTCAAGAAATATTTCTCGATACTTGTGGAAATGTAAAATATATTAAAATACAGGAACCAAAGGTGGCCACACCTAAGGTTCAAAAACATTTTAAATTGTTGTATCGGACTTGGGATGATTGTACTTGAGAGCCATCCTACTTTCTTTTGGTTATTAAGTATAAAAATAACAAATGGCTGCAATTGAAGTATGTAGCGCTTTAGCCAAAGGATTAAAATACCTGTTTGTAAGCCACCTTAGGAAGATTGTTGCCCAAAGATGATACGGCGCTTAAGATGGTAAGCCCATGAAATGACGTTTAATGTGGCCCGTATAAGAAAATATAGTAAATCACATGATTAAATAAGGTTACCTTAACGATTTTCTTTTATTGGATTTTTTTTTAGTACTGATCTATGCCGGAGAGCTTGATTGTAAACCTTAATGAACTGAAGTGAAATAGATGTTCTATTTCAAATTTAAGGCATTAAAATCTTTTTAAAAGATTCAAGTACTTCTAAGCCTTTTTGGTTATTACTGTCTATGAGACATAGAATGTCGATGAGAATATAGGAAAGGTTAGACTAGGAACTTGAGTTTCCCTGCTAGAGTAGCGGTAAATAGATGGGATCACGTATGTAAATCCTCTTACTTGAAGGAAACATGGTCTCTATTGGGGTTGTTTAGAAGGCGTGTTTACACGTTACACCTGCTTGTAACAAGAATGGAAGATGGAACTAGTCGCTAAGGAAAAGACAGAATGTCGCGCTGCTACTGAGAATAGAGGATGTAAGGTAGTCACTGGCATTTGGGACGAAGGTGCCTACATGGTACCGGCGATAATGTACAGCATGGGTTCTTAAAACTGGGGGGGGGGGAGTAAAGTCAAAAGAGGGGCCGCGAGACCTGTTGGAAAATAATAAAATAAATTAAATATATTTAATATTATAGGAACAAACGTGACGTTGCTAATGACTTGGGTTGTGCACTTACTAAAATACAACCTCAAATGGGCAAGCAAGTGTAACAAATGCAATCTCAAGCATCTCACTAACAGATATGTCTCTTATCAGTTAAAATATACCTTCCAAATTCAAACTTATAATGTAATATCATGTTTCTTGTGAAAATATGTATAAATAAATAAATTGTTTTCAACATATATAATATTTGATTCTTTTTCATATGCCCATACCATTTATTTATAGTGTAAAGTTAAGGGGGGCGTGGGAGGATTTCATCAAAAGGTTTGGGAACCCCTTATGTAAAGCCTTGAAATCTATACCAAAAGTTTCATTTAAATCATTTTAGTGCTTCGTATAGATAATAATGTTATTAAGATAAATTGCCAACGCTTATGTTTGCTACGAGCGTTGAACGAAGATACTACAGAAATGGAATAAAACTCAAAAGAGCGCTTTAGATATAAAGCAAAAAGAATCATGAAACAATATGAATGAACATGTATGGAAAAATTATGGAATTATGAAGAAGTCATGAGTCATGAAACAGGTTGAAATACGAAACTAAACAAATGGATGAAACAAAACCTTTTTAATTCAATACAATATTTACTACTTGCAGCATTAAAGTGCTAAAATATATCCCTAACAATATTCTCTCAGTTTTAGTAAGTCAAGTAATTAATAATAATAATAATAATAATAATAATAGCCTATATATATATATATATATATATATATATATATATATATATATATATATATATATATAAATATAATATAAATAAAATTAAATATATTTTTATAAATAAATAAAAATAAGTCAGCTGAATAAACAAAATATCATCACTAACCCACAACGTTTACATTGAGGCAAGAACGCAAAGAACTTTAAAAGGAGTTATAATCAAACCGGATTTTTCTAAATGGTACTTTAATTTAAATGAAAGGTGCGCCACGTAATTAAATTTCTTGTTTACATTTTCAGTAGAAAACGAGCGGGCACGCAAACACAAGGGTTTTATGAGAACGGTAGAAGCACATGTAATTCGGATAAGTACTTCCAAGCACCTACCCCTGTTCCCGCACACAAGCATCAAAGTATTTTCTATACCAAAAGAATGAAATTCGTCTTTGTATATATTACGTACAATCTTTGTGTATATCGTACCACTGTTCCTGTTCTCTACTTCACATTCAGAGACTTTAACACTCAAAGGTACTAACTGTATAAAACACTAAAAATTGCATTACAATAATAATTTATATTATACAATAAACATATAACATACGGTACCTCTATTCTTAAACATGTTCTACAGGGTTTTTAACTTTAAGGGTGTCAAATTAATACACAGGTACGTGTCTTGTACTCTAATGTTATACTCTACTTGTGTTATACTCTAAACTGACTTACTCTAATTCTGAGTTCAACGTTGTAGAATTTACATGTATTTATAGTTAATTAATTTGGGCTAGCTCTAACTTGCCGGTAGGCAGCAAAACGCTTATATTTATTGTTCAACTAATAAATCCTATAAAATGCCTTTGATTATTTTATATAGGCTAATGACAGATCACAGATATTTTTGCTTTTTTAATCACTCAACGTTTTGAAACGTGAGAGTAATAACCTTACTAATTATCTCTCTCACTTTATACCACTTACTAATTATCTCTCTCACTTTATACCACTTACTAATTATCTCTCTAACTTTATACCACTTACTAATTATCTCTCTCACTTTATACCACTTACTAATTATCTCTCTCACTTTATACCACTCACTAATTATCTCTATCACTTTATACAACTTACTAATAATCTCTCTCACTTTATACCACTTACTAATTATCTCTCTAATTTTATACCACTTACTAATTATCTCTCTCACTTTATACCACTCACTAATTATCTCTCTCACTTTATACAACTTACTAATTATCTCTCTCACTTTATACCACTTACTAATTATCTCTCTCACTTTATACCACTTACTAATTATCTCTCTAGCTTTATACCACTTACTAATTATCTCTCTCACTTTATACCACTTACTAATTATCTCTCTCACTTTATACAACTTACTAATTATCTCTCTCACTTTATACCACTTACTAATTATCTCTCTCACTTTATACCCCATACTAATTACTTCTCACTTAATACCCCGCACTAATTATCTCTCTCACTTTATATCATTTACTAATTATCTCTCTCACTTTATACCACTTACTAATTATCTCTCTCACTTTATACCACTTACTAATTATCTCTCTCACTTTATACCACTTACTAATTATCTCTCTAGCTTTATACCACTTACTAATTATCTCTCTCACTTTATACCACTTACTAATTATCTCTCTCACTTTATACAATTTACTAATTATCTCTCTCACTTTATACCACTTACTAATTATCTCTCTCACTTTATACCCCATACTAATTACTTCTCACTTAATACCCCGCACTAATTATCTCTCTCACTTTATACAATTTACTAATTATCTCTCTCACTTTATACCACTTACTAATTATCTCTCTCACTTTATACCCCATACTAATTACTTCTCACTTAATACCCCGCACTAATTATCTCTCTCACTTTATATCATTTACTAATTATCTCTCTCACTTTATACCACTTACTAATTATCTCTCTCACTTTATACCACTTACTAATTATCTCTCTCACTTTATACCACTTACTAATTATCTCTCTCACTTTATATCATTTACTAATTATCTCTCTCACTTTATACCACTTACTAATTATCTCTCTCACTTTATACCACTTACTAATTATCTCTCTTCATCATGTTGAAAATGATTTCTGTGTAAGCATGTATAGAGTAAAAGCTAAATAGGTAAATCAAAGTGATTGGACAAATTCACGCCATTCATTGACTATTAGGCGATACGAAGTTCACCGAGTCAGCTAGTTCCAAATAAAAATACGAAAAATAGAGTATAAACTCTTGAAAAGCTACACTTTGAACCTACGTTTATAGTTTTAAAGCTTGAAATCACTTTCACGAATATAACAAGTCTATCACTCTAAAGGGAAAGATTAGACTATGAAGAATACGTACTTTAATGGTTTTAATAATGTTAGTTTTGTAGTAAAAACAATTTATACTGTATCTTTGCATTAATTGTAATGAAATTATTTACTTTTTAAAAAGGCAATGCTAATGACAGCTTTTGGTTGTTTACAAATAAAATGAGTTAAAAATAATAATAACTTAACCATACATATTAACAAATTTAACAATTTTGTGTGTTTTCAATACTTAAGAATTGACCCTTTATTTTCTAAGCTTTCGCAATTTATAATGAACGCCCTCTGTAAACGTATCATGCACGGCCATCTTGTTCCCAAGCCTGCACAAGGTAAATTTATTTGGGCGCTTCAAGACCATCGTATCACATTTAGTAAACATTGACTATTTTCGGACAACGAACCCAAATATAAAGCGGGGTTAAGCCAACCCCAAAACTAATTGCTTTGTTTTGATTAAAAATCTGTTGTTTGCAATTTTAATTTATTTGTTCTTATTAAATTAAATACTAGTAAAACTACACTAAACGAATTGTCTAAAATTAAATTAGGTAGAAATATACACGCAGTAAGGACGCAGGCAGAGGTGCGGGGTTTGTGAAGATAACAAACTTCTAACGTTCCGGATTATCATAGAGAATATTAGAAACTGCTCTTATCTGTGACACTCTGGGGGACCGGTCTTGGCGAGAGAGAAACTATAATGTGATACATTAATTTCTTCTTTTGAATTTTTAAACATTCAAACATTGAATTTCTATGAGTAGCTTTAAGGTCTGGGTAGGGGCGGATGTCGCTCATGGGGCGTAGCCTGGCCGGCGCTGAGCTAAATATAGACCACTTATTTCTTTTATTTCCCCCGGCAAATTATAAATTCGTTTTCCCTTAATTGGAAATGCACTGCTTGAAAACAAACTAGGAATAGTAGAGCGATGCACCTAGATCGTTCCCCAAAGATTAATGTTCTGGTAGTATTCGATCGGTTCTAGACGTTTCTGTCCTAAGACGGCCGTTATTTATATTCAGAAACAAAAAAAGGCTAATGAAGTATTGTCGTGTAAATAGTGCGAGCGAGCGCGCGTGTGTGTATGTGTGAGTGAGAGAAAGAGGAGGAAGAAAGAGAGAGTTTATCACTATAATATGTCGTAAGCACTTCTACAATATGAGAGAGAGAGAGAGAGAGAGAGTTTATCTCTATATGTCGCAAGCACTTCTACAATATGAGAGAGAAAGAGAGAGTTTAAGTCTATAATATGTCGTAAGCACTTCTACAACATGAGAGAGAGAGAGAGAGAGAGAGAATACAAGACTAACTCCTCATAGACAAATTAGTCTTGTAGTAATTATTTCTGAATATTATTGCCTTGCAATCGAAATGTACATCATATTACCATATCTAATATAATATTTGTATTATCGGTAGTATTTCTTAGGTCACGTGACTGACCCTCGGCTTTAAGTCTGAAGTAATGTCGTAAGGCTTAAGTATGGGAGTATGTCTAAAGGTATACTAAATACAGTAGAGTATCGATAATTTGAGGTAGATAGGTCCGAGACCCTGGAAAATACGATCCTGTGCATTAGAAGAAATAGGTGTTTTAATGAATCCTAATACAGTAATATAATTAAGAATATACAAAAGCATTTTATAGAACTGTACAGTGCGTGAGGTTTAACCGTGTCTTTCACCTTGAGATCGCTAGGCTGGACTGGGCTGCAGTGCGGGGTCAAAACGCAACACTTCAGAAAACATCAGTGTCGCGTTTAAAGTGTAAACAGCTCTAATTAACTAAATGATAATACTGCAATTGTTTGATGTAGACATGATCTTTAAATGTGTTGCTCTGCTTCTGCAAAGAAAGTAACGCGATTACGAAAGAGACGATATATGTGTTGTATAATGTTTTCAGTTAGGCTAGTAGCAGAACGAGGGACACCGTTAAGCCTCACGCACTGTATATGGATATTTATTGAATGCCCAACTCATTTCCTTTGCATACCGTATGACTATAGCCATTTTGCGGAAGCCCGATTCATCACTTTCTTTTAAATAGCCTAGATAAAATAGGCTCACATAGAAATAGGATTGAATATAACGGAACCTCGTACTATCGGGACTCGGAATTTTGAAAGTCTACAAAATAGAACCGCAGCATAATTTAGAAGGACCGGAATTAGAGTTTGTTCCGTAGAGACTGTTGTAAATGGCCGCCTTACTCTGCCTGGACCTTGCAGAGATTTATCCTTCGAACGTCCCAATGTGTCGATTACCCCAATGCAGAGATTGCTCCCCAGAGTAACGTGTATGTATCAGAGGTTTTAGGCACGTATTCTCTGCTTCATGAATTAGGATCGCATCCATATAGACCTTCGCAGCGGTAAAACACAAAATAGTTAACTCAAAATCTTACCAAAATTAGTTTTAAATAGACAAACACACTAGCTAAGCTCTAATTAACTAAATATATAGACCTGAATTGAAAACTGAATATGTACAAAAATGGCCGCAGCTTCTACGTAATAACTTCTGAAGTTAAATCATAGGAAGAAGTTGTATAAATATAACTTTAAGCTAGGTTAGGTTAACGTTAGTTAGGTTAGATTAAAGTTAGGTTAGGTTAAAGCTAGGTCAGGTTAAAGTTAGGTTAGGTTAAAGCTAGGTTAGGTTAACGTTAGTTAGGTTAGGTTAAAGCTAGTTTAGGTTAAAGTTAGGTTAGGTTAAAGTTAGGTCAGGTTAAAGTTAGGTTAGGTTAAAGCTAGGTTAGGTTAAAGCTAGATTAGGTTAAAGTTAGGTTAGGTTAAAGCTAGGTTAGGTTAATGTAAGGTTAGGTTAAAGCTAGGTTAGGTTAACGTTAGTTAGGTTAGGTTAAAGCTAGTTTAGGTTAAAGTTAGGTTAGGTTAAAGTTAGGTTAGGTTAAAGTTAGGTTAGGTTAAAGCTAGGTTAGGTTAACGTTAGTTAGGTTAGGTTAAAGCTAGTTTAGGTTAAAGTTAGGTTAGGTTAAAGTTAGGTCAGGTTAAAGTTAGGTTAGGTTAAAGCTAGGTTAGGTTAAAGCTAGATTAGGTTAAAGTTAGGTTAGGTTAAAGCTAGGTTAGGTTAATGTAAGGTTAGGTTAAAGCTAGGTTAGGTTAACGTTAGTTAGGTTAGGTTAAAGCTAGGTTAGGTTAACGTTAGTTAGGTCAGGTTAAAGCTAGGTTAGGTTAAAGCTGGGTAAGGTTAAAGCTAGGTTAGGTTAAAGCTAGGTTAGGTTATAGCTAGGTTAGGTTAAATCTAAGTTGGTTAGCTTAGGATGGGAAAGTTCTAAGAAAGTCTTTTAACTTTTTATTAAACATGTTTACACTCGCAGTGATTATTGTTACAAGTAAATAAAAGCAGTAGATTTGTGAGTCACGCATAAATATTTATTTACACAAGCAACGTTTCAATGACGGCTACATTACCGTCTTCAAGCCTTTCTCCTCCTGCACTATATTAAAACATAGCGCCGTGACAAAGGTGTAATGAAAGCGTATACGCGCTGTTTTCATAAATATACTAAGGTTATGTCACTGGGATATTCTTTAATATAGTGCAGGAGTAATAAGGCTTGAAGACGGTAATGTAGCCGCCATTGAAACGTTGCTTGTATAAATAGATAGTTTTGCCTGACTCGCAAGTAAACCGCATTTATTTAATAATTTTGTTTTTCTCACCTAGAAAAATATCTTTTGTCGACATTACTTTTTAAATTTCGTTTGTTTAATATAGAAATCTAATAAAAATAAAATGTAACACAATGTATTAAATGTAACATATTAGAATATCTTACAAAGCAAATGAATTTATTATAGTATAATACAATGTCAAACAAGTAATATAAAATAATTCTCACTTTTTCTTACTAAAAAAGTCAATTCTACTTAGGTCAAGAAAGAAAAACTTTATTTCAGTTTCATTTTATTATATAATTACAATACAATTAAACAACATAGACAGAATTACAATATCGAGAGGTGATATAGAACGCAAAATTAATTATTAAAATTAATTAAATAAAATTAATTGATGCATTAATATTTGAAAAACTGTATTAATATCAAGTGTCATCCAAGTTATACAAGTTCAAAAATTGTATTTGAACTTGAGTGAAAAATAAAAAGTATTTTATTAACGATTGAAAATTTGAACAAGATATATAAATAAATATATGAAGAGTGTGAACTAATAGATGGAATTGAATAATAAAAAGCAATAAGCTTAGAATGAGTTATTGTTTCTAGCTTAGCTTGTTTGATTAAGTTTAAGCTAATCTGGTTTACAAGTGTTTAAGGGAACACCTAGTTGCGTCCATCTGTTTTAGCTATTGTTCGTCTCAGTAATTAAACAGTTCTTGGTTTTGTACGGAACAATGTAAATATAACATAGTAATAAGCTATGCTCTGAAAACATTTAGAAACAGAATTAATCAATTATGATTGTTTTTTTTCTTATCAAACATGTTTCGGCAACTAAATTTCTTTCAACAGTAATCACTTACAATTTATTTAAAAACTGTCCAGTTTTTATAAAGTGACTTTAATGCCTCCCTTTGTCTGTTCTGAAGACACTTGCGAATCTATGTTGAGCATATCAGGCTATGGACAGCACCGGCGAGCACAGAAGAATGAGGCATTGTTTCAGTGCTCGCTGGGCAGCCCAACAATGGGTTCACAGTAAATATTAAACACAAATATAAGTTTTAAAATGATTTACTTACATTTTGAGTATAATACCAATTCCCTTTCATTGATTCACAATCTTATATATATATATATATATATATATATATATATATATATATATATATATATATATATATATATATATATATTATAACATAAAGTACGAGGCTTTAGATTAAATTAAGTTAGTTGCTAAAATAATCAATTATAGGATTAAAAAAAAGACACAAATAGTTTTCTAGTGCGGACAAAGCAGGTACAATGTCATTATCCTTTCCAGGAAAGTTATAAGTTGAGTCCGGCAAATTGACAATAGAGGGTCCAAAGCTTGTTAAGACGGGAAATCCAGCGGCCAATATAGCCATGGGAAAATAACCGTGTACCGTTAGGTTTAGCTAATTTTAGAACTGTGGGAAACTTACAAAGAACATATTGGTGGTAGTGGGAGAGATTAGATTTTTAATAAAAACTAAATGATCGGAAGTTTAAGAGGAAGTTTGAGGAGAGTCTCAAGGAAAGGCAGGCAGATTGGTGGTGCCCAGGACCGAAGTATTGTAAAGGGAGAAATTGATTAAATTAAGTAAAGAGTCTTTTTATAAGTAAAATTTAAAGAGTGCGACGTAAAAGTTTTTTTTTAGAAATATAAAGTAAGTTCTTTTTGTGTCAAGTGTAAGTGCAGAAGGTAACAACCAAGGCCATGATTCCAGGGACTCTTTAGAACAATAAGCATTATTTGAATATAAGTGTAGCCAACAGACATCTATCTTTTAGTTCAAAACAAATTTTCATTTCATCCAAATTTATAAAAATTATTCTAGTTTCACCATTTCTAATTTAAAAGCAAAGTTCCCGTAATAGCGACCCCGAGAGCAAGAATAAAACTTTAATACTGTTTTTTTTTTTGCTATGTTATTCTATTAGAAATCTAAAGCCTCAGAAGTCCACCTTTTATCATTGTAATATTAGTTAAGATATCAATCCTGTCACTGCAAAATATTAATATAAATTTGGAATAATGTGTAGAGTTAATTGAAGAGAATAAATGCAAGTGATGTTTAAAAATTAATAAGATTGTTAATTCGTTTATAAACCTGAAGGTGTGACATTAATAGGTAAGGTAAATAAATAACATTAAAAAAAATAAATTTAATTATAACAAAAGTAAAGTTATAATATATATAAAATACGTTTTCTTGTTTAATAATTTAAAACAACATAGGTTATTCAAATATAAGGATATTTATTAATTTATATCCAAAGCTATTCTTTGGTAAACAGTACCAACATATAAATTAATAAATATCCTTGTATTTCAATAACCTATGTTGTTTTAAAATATATATATATATATATATATATATATATATATATATATATATATATATATATAATATATATATATATATATATCTTGTTCAAAATTTAAATCGTTAATAAAATACTTTTTACATATCCACTCAAGTTAGAATACATTTTTTTAAACCTACAGTGGATTATACTTGATGTTAATACAGTTTTTCAAATATTAATTCCTTAATTAAATTGAATGAACTAATTTAAGTTTTATATGGGAGAAAACCTTTTCACAAAAGTGGTAAGGTATGCAATATAGTTATTTCGTCCCATTTGACTTGAAATAAGTGATAAGATGATTTCATAAAATAACTGATTTCATGTAAGGTTATGTGGTGGAACAGCTGTTTTACGCATAGGTTATATTACTTTATTTATATGAATTGTAGTTATTTAATACGAAGTATCTAAAATTAAATTTTTTTTTGTTCACTTGAAACAAACTTTTGTTTTGTACTGCTTGTTTAGTTAAATGTTACAAATTCGTTATAAAGTCTATTTTTACATTATATATTATTGAACTTTTGAATTATATTTTAAAAACAAAAAACCTGTAATATTATTAATGTTATGTAATATATCAAGAAATACCTACATGTCACAGATAAATAAAATTAATTGTAAAACACACAAGCATAAGCGTATCTGTGTGTGTGAACGCAAGATGCTGATACGCAAGTGTGTGTTGAACCTGCTCATCATCGACAGAGGATTAAGCTTCCAATACGTTGGGAAATCCTTTTCCAATTTATAAGCAGCTCCAGTGCATAATAGCTCGAGATGTTACCTTCAGACATCTCGTTGCTTAGCAACGCCGGATCAGTACAGGTTAAACACAGAAGCAATCTTCTGTTTTCGCTTAGCCACTGCCGAAGGGAAATCCTGTCGTTTGGGGGAAGTAATTTATGGGCGATCTTGTGCTTCTGGAAACATCATGTCGGGAAGGTTTTTTACTTGAACAATGCTTGTTGATGGAACACTTTCACTAAATGATTCCATCTTTCTGCAGTATTTTCTCAAAGTCAATATTTTAAAAACTGGTTTTGTAAAATTGATTTTAAATTTAGTTGAAATATATTCCAAGCCATTGTCTCATTTTGTGATACCAATACAATGGAAATATGTTTTTAATTTAAAAAAAAAATGTTGGCTTTTCTATTTAAAGATAATTTTACGACAACAAAAATATTACAGACCTATTGCTTCCGCAGCGATAAAGTGAGAATATAGAGATGGGGGAGCGTAAGGTTCATTAGAAACCCTCCTTGCCCATAGAAGGGGGTACGAACCTACGTCAGCACGGATTGCATGACACCTTCAAATCGGTGGGGAAAATCCCCATCCAGACCCCCACTCTGGGTGGGGAGCGGCTTTTTGGTCATCCGCGCTACGGAGGCCGAGGAATAAAAGCAATCAAAGTACTTTAATAGCCACCTACATACTTTTACTAACTTTCTTGGAAGTCCCAAGTCTTAATGCAGCCCCTCCCCATCCTTCCCCTCGTGCAGAGTAATCCTCTCCAACAGGTCGATACGGCCTCCACACAAGCGACCCCAGGACGACAAGGTCCTTTAGGCCCCCAGGATAGAAGACACTTTCACAGTGACATAGCCTCCACACAAGCGACCCCAGGACGACAAGGTCCTTTAGGCCCCCAGGATAGAAGACACTTTCACAGTGACATAGCCTCCACACAAGCGACCCCAGGACGACAAGGTCCTTTAGGCCCCCAGGATAGAAGACACTTTCACAGTCACATAGCCTCCACACAAGCGACCCCAGGAAGACAAGGTCCTTTAGGCCTCTAGGATAGAAGACACTTTCACAGTCACATAGCCTCCACACAAGCGACCCCAGGACGACAAGGTCCTGGAGGCCCCTAGAATAGAAGACACTTTCACAGTGACATAGCCTCCACACAAACGACCCCAGGACGACAAGGTCCTGGAGGCCCCTAGGATAGAAGACACTTTCACAGTCACATAGCCTCCACACAAGCGACCCCAGGACGACAAGGTCCTGGAGGCCCCCAGGATAGAAGACACTTTCACAGTCACATAGCCTCCACACAAGCGACCCCAGGACGACTAGGTCCCTTAGGCCCCCAGGATACAAGACACTTTCACAGTCACATAGCCTCCACACAAGCGAGCCCAGGAGGACAAGGTCCTGGAGGCCCCTAGGATAGAAGACACTTTCACAGTCACATAGCCTCCACACAAGCGACCCCTGAACGACAAGGTCCTTTAGGCCCCCAGGATAGAAGACACTTTCACAGTCACATAGCCTTTACACAAGCGACCCCAGGACGACAAGGTCCTGGAGGCCCCTAGGATAGAAGACACTTTCACAGTCACATAGCCTCCACACAAGCGACCCCAGGACGACAAGGTCCTGGAGGCCCCTAGGATAGAAGACACTTTCACAGTCACATAGCCTCCACACAAACGACCCCAGGACGACAAGGTCCTGGAGGCCCCTAGGATAGAAGACACTTTCACAGTCACATAGCCTCCACACAAGCGAACCCAGGACGACAAGGTCCTTTAGGCCCCCAGGATAGAAGACACTTTCACAGTCACATAGCCTCCACACAAGCGACCCCAGGACGACAAGGTCCTGGAGGCCCCCAGGATAGAAGACACTTTCACAGTCACATTGCCTCCACACAAGCGACCCCAGGACGACAAGGTCCTGGAGGCCCCTAGGATAGAAGACACTTTCACAGTCACATAGCCTCCACACAAGCGACCCCAGGACGACAAGGTCCTGGAGGCCCCTAGGATAGAAGACACTTTCACAGTCACATAGCCTTCACACAAGCGACCCCAGGACGACAAGGTCCTGGAGGCCCCTAGGATAGAAGACACTTTCACAGTGACATAGCTTCCACACAAACGACCCCAGGACGACAAGGTCCTGGAGGCCCCTAGGATAGAAGACACTTTCACAGTCACATAGCCTCCACACAAGCGACCCCAGGACGACAAAGTCCTGGAGGCCCCTAGGATAGAAGACACTTTCACAGTGACATAGCCTCCACACAAGCGATCCCAGGACGACAAGGTCCTGGAGGCCCCCAGGATAGAAGACACTTTCACAGTGACATAGCCTCCACACAAGCGACCCCAGGACGACAAAGTCCTGGAGGCCCCTAGAATAGAAGACACTTTCACAGTGACATAGCCTCCACACAAGCGACCCCAGGACGACAAGGTCCTGGAGGCCCCCAGGATAGAAGACACTTTCACAGTGACATAGCCTCCACACAAGCGACCCCAGGACGACAAGGTCCTGGAGGCCCCCAGGATAGAAGACACTTTCACAGTGACATAGCCTCCACACAAGCGACCCCAGGACGACAAAGTCCTGGAGGCCCCTAGAATAGAAGACACTTTCACAGTGACATAGCCTCCACACAAGCGACCCCAGGACGACAAGGTCCTGGAGGCCCCCAGGATAGAAGACACTTTCACAGTGACATAGCCTCCACACAAGCGACCCCAGGACGACAAGGTCCTGGAGGCCCCTAGAATAGAAGGCACTTTCACAGTCACATAGCCTCCACACAAGCGACCCCAGGACGACAAGGTCCTGGAAGCCCCTAGGATAGAAGACACTTTCACAGTCACATAGCCTCCACACAAGCGACCCCAGGACGACAAAGTCCTGGAAGCCCCTAGGATAGAAGACACTTTCACAGTCACATAGCCTCCACACAAGCGACCCCAGGACGACAAGGTCCTGGAAGCCCCTAGGATAGAAGACACTTTCACAGTCACATAGCCTCCACACAAGCGACCCCAGGACGACAAGGTCCTGGAGGCCCCCAGGATAGAAGACACTTTCACAGTCACATAGCCTCCACACAAGCGACCCCAGGACGACAAGCTCCTTTAGGCCCCCAGGATAGAAGATACTTTCAAAGTCACATAGCCTCCACACAAGCGACCCCAGGACGACAAGGTCCTGGAGGCCCCCAGGATAGAAGATACTTTCACAGTCACATAGCCTCTACACAAGCGACCCCAGGACGACAAGGTCCTGGAGGCCCCCAGGATAGAAGACACTTTCACAGTCACATAGCCTCCACACAAGCGACCCCAGGACGACAAGGTCCTGGAGGCCCCCAGGATAGAAGACACTTTCACAGTCACATAGCCTCTACACAAGCGACCCCAGGACGACAAGGTCCTGGAGGCCCCCAGGATAGAAGATACTTTCAAAGTCACATAGCCTCCACACAAGCGACCCCAGGACGACAAGGTCCTGGAGGCCCCCAGGATAGAAGATACTTTCACAGTCACATAGCCTCCACACAAGCGACCCCAGGACGACAAGGTCCTGGAGGCCCCCAGGATAGAAGACACTTTCACAGTCACATAGCCTCCACACAAGCGACCCCAGGACGACAAGCTCCTTTAGGCCCCCAGGATAGAAGATACTTTCAAAGTCACATAGCCTCCACACAAGCGACCCCAGGACGACAAGTTCCTGGAGGCCCCCAGGATAGAAGATACTTTCACAGTCACATAGCCTCTACACAAGCGACCCCAGGACGACAAGGTCCTGGAGGCCCCCAGGATAGAAGACACTTTCACAGTGACATAGCCTCCACACAAGCGACCCCAGGACGACAAGGTCCTGGAAGCCCCTAGGATAGAAGATACTTTCAAAGTCACATAGCCTCCACACAAGCGACCCCAGGACGACAAGGTCCTGGAGGCCCCCAGGATAGAAGATACTTTCACAGTCACATTGCCTCCACACAAGCGACCCCAGGACGACAAGGTCCTGGAGGCCCCCAGGATAGAAGACACTTTCACAGTCACATAGCCTCCACACAAGCGACCCCAGGACGACAAGGTCCTGGAGGCCCCCAGGATAGAAGACACTTTCACAGTCACATAGCCTCCACACAAGCGACCCCAGGACGACAAGGTCCTGGAAGCCCCTAGGATAGAAGACACTTTCACAGTCACATAGCCTCCACACAAGCGACCCCAGGACGACAAGGTCCTGGAAGCCCCTAGGATAGAAGACACTTTCACAGTCACATAGCCTCCACACAAGCGACCCCAGGACGACAAGGTCCTGGAGGCCCCCAGGATAGAAGACACTTTCACAGTCACATAGCCTCCACACAAGCGACCCCAGGACGACAAGGTCCTGGAAGCCCCTAGGATAGAAGACACTTTCACAGTCACATAGCCTCCACACAAGCGACCCCAGGACGACAAGGTCCTGGAAGCCCCTAGGATAGAAGACACTTTCACAGTCACATAGCCTCCACACAAGCGACCCCAGGACGACAAGGTCCTGGAGGCCCCCAGGATAGAAGACACTTTCACAGTCACATAGCCTCCACACAAGCGACCCCAGGACGACAAGGTCCTGGAGGCCCCCAGGATAGAAGACAATTTCACAGTCACATAGCCTCCACACAAGCGACCCCAGGACGACAAGCTCCTTTAGGCCCCCAGGATAGAAGATACTTTCAAAGTCACATAGCCTCTACACAAGCGACCCCAGGACGACAAGGTCCTGGAGGCCCCCAGGATAGAAGATACTTTCACAGTCACATTGCCTCCACACAAGCGACCCCAGGACGACAAGGTCCTTTAGGCCCCCAGGATAGAAGATACTTTCAAAGTCACATAGCCTCTACACAAGCGACCCCAGGACGACAAGGTCCTGGAGGCCCCCAGGATAGAAGATACTTTCACAGTCACATTGCCTCCACACAAGCGACCCCAGGACGACAAGCTCCTTTAGGCCCCCAGGATAGAAGATACTTTCAAAGTCACATAGCCTCTACACAAGCGACCCCAGGACGACAAGGTCCTGGAGGCCCCCAGGATAGAAGATACTTTCACAGTCACATAGCCTCTACACAAGCGACCCCAGGACGACAAGGTCCTGGAGGCCCCCAGGATAGAAGACACTTTCACAGTCACATAGCCTCCACACAAGCGACCCCAGGACGACAAGGTCCTGGAGGCCCCCAGGATAGAAGACACTTTCACAGTCACATAGCCTCCACACAAGCGACCCCAGGACGACAAGCTCCTTTAGGCCCCCAGGATAGAAGATACTTTCAAAGTCACATAGCCTCTACACAAGCGACCCCAGGACGACAAGGTCCTGGAGGCCCCCAGGATAGAAGATACTTTCACAGTCACATAGCCTCCACACAAGCGACCCCAGGACGACAAGGTCCTTTAGGCCCCCAGGATAGAAGATACTTTCAAAGTCACATAGCCTCCACACAAGCGACCCCAGGACGACAAGGTCCTGGAGGCCCCCAGGATAGAAGATACTTTCACAGTCACATTGCCTCCACACAAGCGACCCCAGGACGACAAGGTCCTGGAACCCCCCAGGATAGAAGATACTTTCACAGTCACATTGCCTCCACACAAGCGACCCCAGGACGACAAGCTCCTTTAGGCCCCCAGGATAGAAGATACTTTCAAAGTCACATAGCCTCTACACAAGCGACCCCAGGACGACAAGGTCCTGGAGGCCCCCAGGATAGAAGATACTTTCACAGTCACATAGCCTCCACACAAGCGACCCCAGGACGACAAGGTCCTGGATTCCCCCAGGATAGAAGACACTTTCACAGTCACATAACCTCTACACAAGCGACCCCAGGACGACAAGGTCCTGGAGGCCCCCAGGATAGAAGATACTTTCACAGTCACATTGCCTCCACACAAGCGACCCCAGGACGACAAGGTCCTTTAGGCCCCCAGGATAGAAGATACTTTCAAAGTCACATAGCCTCTACACAAGCGACCCCAGGACGACAAGGTCCTGGAGGCCCCCAGGATAGAAGATACTTTCACAGTCACATTGCCTCCACACAAGCGACCCCAGGACGACAAGCTCCTTTAGGCCCCCAGGATAGAAGATACTTTCAAAGTCACATAGCCTCTACACAAGCGACCCCAGGACGACAAGGTCCTGGAGGCCCCCAGGATAGAAGATACTTTCACAGTCACATAGCCTCTACACAAGCGACCCCAGGACGACAAGGTCCTGGAGGCCCCCAGGATAGAAGACACTTTCACAGTCACATAGCCTCCACACAAGCGACCCCAGGACGACAAGGTCCTGGAGGCCCCCAGGATAGAAGACACTTTCACAGTCACATAGCCTCCACACAAGCGACCCCAGGACGACAAGCTCCTTTAGGCCCCCAGGATAGAAGATACTTTCAAAGTCACATAGCCTCTACACAAGCGACCCCAGGACGACAAGGTCCTGGAGGCCCCCAGGATAGAAGATACTTTCACAGTCACATAGCCTCCACACAAGCGACCCCAGGACGACAAGGTCCTTTAGGCCCCCAGGATAGAAGATACTTTCAAAGTCACATAGCCTCTACACAAGCGACCCCAGGACGACAAGGTCCTGGAGGCCCCCAGGATAGAAGATACTTTCACAGTCACATTGCCTCCACACAAGCGACCCCAGGACGACAAGCTCCTTTAGGCCCCCAGGATAGAAGATACTTTCAAAGTCACATAGCCTCTACACAAGCGACCCCAGGACGACAAGGTCCTGGAGGCCCCCAGGATAGAAGATACTTTCACAGTCACATAGCCTCCACACAAGCGACCCCAGGACGACAAGGTCCTGGAGGCCCCCAGGATAGAAGACACTTTCACAGTCACATAGCCTCTACACAAGCGACCCCAGGACGACAAGGTCCTGGAGGCCCCCAGGATAGAAGATACTTTCAAAGTCACATAGCCTCCACACAAGCGACCCCAGGACGACAAGGTCCTGGAGGCCCCCAGGATAGAAGATACTTTCACAGTCACATAGCCTCCACACAAGCGACCCCAGGACGACAAGGTCCTGGAGGCCCCCAGGATAGAAGACACTTTCACAGTCACATAGCCTCCACACAAGCGACCCCAGGACGACAAGCTCCTTTAGGCCCCCAGGATAGAAGATACTTTCAAAGTCACATAGCCTCCACACAAGCGACCCCAGGACGACAAGGTCCTGGAGGCCCCCAGGATAGAAGATACTTTCACAGTCACATAGCCTCTACACAAGCGACCCCAGGACGACAAGGTCCTGGAGGCCCCCAGGATAGAAGACACTTTCACAGTGACATAGCCTCCACACAAGCGACCCCAGGACGACAAGGTCCTGGAAGCTCCTAGGATAGAAGATACTTTCAAAGTCACATAGCCTCCACACAAGCGACCCCAGGACGACAAGGTCCTGGAGGCCCCCAGGATAGAAGATACTTTCACAGTCACATTGCCTCCACACAAGCGACCCCAGGACGACAAGGTCCTGGAGGCCCCCAGGATAGAAGACACTTTCACAGTCACATAGCCTCCACACAAGCGACCCCAGGACGACAAGGTCCTGGAGGCCCCCAGGATAGAAGACACTTTCACAGTCACATAGCCTCCACACAAGCGACCCCAGGACGACAAGGTCCTGGAAGCCCCTAGGATAGAAGACACTTTCACAGTCACATAGCCTCCACACAAGCGACCCCAGGACGACAAGGTCCTGGAAGCCCCTAGGATAGAAGACACTTTCACAGTCACATAGCCTCCACACAAGCGACCCCAGGACGACAAGGTCCTGGAGGCCCCCAGGATAGAAGACACTTTCACAGTCACATAGCCTCCACACAAGCGACCCCAGGACGACAAGGTCCTGGAAGCCCCTAGGATAGAAGACACTTTTACAGTCACATAGCCTCCACACAAGCGACCCCAGGACGACAAGGTCCTGGAGGCCCCCAGGATAGAAGACACTTTCACAGTCACATAGCCTCCACACAAGCGACCCCAGGACGACAAGGTCCTGGAGGCCCCCAGGATAGAAGACAATTTCACAGTCACATAGCCTCCACACAAGCGACCCCAGGACGACAAGCTCCTTTAGGCCCCCAGGATAGAAGATACTTTCAAAGTCACATAGCCTCTACACAAGCGACCCCAGGACGACAAGGTCCTGGAGGCCCCCAGGATAGAAGATACTTTCACAGTCACATTGCCTCCACACAAGCGACCCCAGGACGACAAGGTCCTTTAGGCCCCCAGGATAGAAGATACTTTCCAAGTCACATAGCCTCTACACAAGCGACCCCAGGACGACAAGGTCCTGGAGGCCCCCAGGATAGAAGATACTTTCACAGTCACATTGCCTCCACACAAGCGACCCCAGGACGACAAGCTCCTTTAGGCCCCCAGGATAGAAGATACTTTCAAAGTCACATAGCCTCTACACAAGCGACCCCAGGACGACAAGGTCCTGGAGGCCCCCAGGATAGAAGATACTTTCACAGTCACAATAGCCTCTACACAAGCGACCCCAGGACGACAAGGTCCTGGAGGCCCCCAGGATAGAAGACACTTTCACAGTCACATAGCCTCCACACAAGCGACCCCAGGACGACAAGGTCCTGGAGGCCCCCAGGATAGAAGACACTTTCACAGTCACATAGCCTCCACACAAGCGACCCCAGGACGACAAGCTCCTTTAGGCCCCCAGGATAGAAGATACTTTCAAAGTCACATAGCCTCTACACAAGCGACCCCAGGACGACAAGGTCCTGGAGGCCCCCAGGATAGAAGATACTTTCACAGTCACATAGCCTCCACACAAGCGACCCCAGGACGACAAGGTCCTTTAGGCCCCCAGGATAGAAGATACTTTCAAAGTCACATAGCCTCTACACAAGCGACCCCAGGACGACAAGGTCCTGGAGGCCCCCAGGATAGAAGATACTTTCACAGTCACATTGCCTCCACACAAGCGACCCCAGGACGACAAGCTCCTTTAAGCCCCCAGGATAGAAGATACTTTCAAAGTCACATAGCCTCCACACAAGCGACCCCAGGACGACAAGGTCCTGGAGGCCCCCAGGATAGAAGACACTTTCACAGTCACATAGCCTCTACACAAGCGACCCCAGGACGACAAGGTCCTGGAGGCCCCCAGGATAGAAGATACTTTCAAAGTCACATAGCCTCCACACAAGCGACCCCAGGACGACAAGGTCCTGGAGGCCCCCAGGATAGAAGATACTTTCACAGTCACATAGCCTCCACACAAGCGACCCCAGGACGACAAGGTCCTGGAGGCCCCCAGGATAGAAGACACTTTCACAGTCACATAGCCTCCACACAAGCGACCCCAGGACGACAAGCTCCTTTAGGCCCCCAGGATAGAAGATACTTTCAAAGTCACATAGCCTCCACACAAGTGACCCCAGGACGACAAGGTCCTGGAGGCCCCCAGGATAGAAGATACTTTCACAGTCACATTGCCTCCACACAAGCGACCCCAGGACGACAAGGTCCTGGAGGCCCCCAGGATAGAAGACACTTTCACAGTCACATAGCCTCCACACAAGCGACCCCAGGACGACAAGGTCCTGGAGGCCCCCAGGATAGAAGACACTTTCACAGTCACATAGCCTCCACACAAGCGACCCCAGGACGACAAGGTCCTGGAAGCCCCTAGGATAGAAGACACTTTCACAGTCACATAGCCTCCACACAAGCGACCCCAGGACGACAAGGTCCTGGAAGCCCCTAGGATAGAAGACACTTTCACAGTCACATAGCCTCCACACAATCGACCCCAGGACGACAAGGTCCTGGAGGCCCCCAGGATAGAAGACACTTTCACAGTCACATAGCCTCCACACAAGCGACCCCAGGACGACAAGGTCCTGGAAGCCCCTAGGATAGAAGACACTTTCACAGTCACATAGCCTCCACACAAGCGACCCCAGGACGACAAGGTCCTGGAAGCCCCTAGGATAGAAGACACTTTCACAGTCACATAGCCTCCACACAAGCGACCCCAGGACGACAAGGTCCTGGAGGCCCCCAGGATAGAAGACACTTTCACAGTCACATAGCCTCCACACAAGCGACCCCAGGACGACAAGGTCCTGGAGGCCCCCAGGATAGAAGACAATTTCACAGTCACATAGCCTCCACACAAGCGACCCCAGGACGACAAGCTCCTTTAGGCCCCCAGGATAGAAGATACTTTCAAAGTCACATAGCCTCTACACAAGCGACCCCAGGACGACAAGGTCCTGGAGGCCCCCAGGATAGAAGATACTTTCACAGTCACATTGCCTCCACACAAGCGACCCCAGGACGACAAGGTCCTTTAGGCCCCCAGGATAGAAGATACTTTCAAAGTCACATAGCCTCTACACAAGCGACCCCAGGACGACAAGGTCCTGGAGGCCCCCAGGATAGAAGATACTTTCACAGTCACATTGCCTCCACACAAGCGACCCCAGGACGACAAGCTCCTTTAGGCCCCCAGGATAGAAGATACTTTCAAAGTCACATAGCCTCTACACAAGCGACCCCAGGACGACAAGGTCCTGGAGGCCCCCAGGATAGAAGATACTTTCACAGTCACATAGCCTCTACACAAGCGACCCCAGGACGACAAGGTCCTGGAGGCCCCCAGGATAGAAGACACTTTCACAGTCACATAGCCTCCACACAAGCGACTCCAGGACGACAAGGTCCTGGAGGCCCCCAGGATAGAAGACACTTTCACAGTCACATAGCCTCCACACAAGCGACCCCAGGACGACAAGCTCCTTTAGGCCCCCAGGATAGAAGATACTTTCAAAGTCACATAGCCTCTACACAAGCGACCCCAGGACGACAAGGTCCTGGAGGCCCCCAGGATAGAAGATACTTTCACAGTCACATAGCCTCCACACAAGCGACCCCAGGACGACAAGGTCCTTTAGGCCCCCAGGATAGAAGATACTTTCAAAGTCACATAGCCTCCACACAAGCGACCCCAGGACGACAAGGTCCTGGAGGCCCCCAGGATAGAAGATACTTTCACAGTCACATTGCCTCCACACAAGCGACCCCAGGACGACAAGGTCCTGGAGGCCCCCAGGATAGAAGATACTTTCACAGTCACATTGCCTCCACACAAGCGACCCCAGGACGACAAGCTCCTTTAGGCCCCCAGGATAGAAGATACTTTCAAAGTCACATAGCCTCTACACAAGCGACCCCAGGACGACAAGGTCCTGGAGGCCCCCAGGATAGAAGATACTTTCACAGTCACATAGCCTCCACACAAGCGACCCCAGGACGACAAGGTCCTGGAGGCCCCCAGGATAGAAGACACTTTCACAGTCACATAGCCTCTACACAAGCGACCCCAGGACGACAAGGTCCTGGAGGCCCCCAGGATAGAAGATACTTTCACAGTCACATTGCCTCCACACAAGCGACCCCAGGACGACAAGGTCCTTTAGGCCCCCAGGATAGAAGATACTTTCAAAGTCACATAGCCTCTACACAAGCGACCCCAGGACGACAAGGTCCTGGAGGCCCCCAGGATAGAAGATACTTTCACAGTCACATTGCCTCCACACAAGCGACCCCAGGACGACAAGCTCCTTTAGGCCCCCAGGATAGAAGATACTTTCAAAGTCACATAGCCTCTACACAAGCGACCCCAGGACGACAAGGTCCTGGAGGCCCCCAGGATAGAAGATACTTTCACAGTCACATAGCCTCTACACAAGCGACCCCAGGACGACAAGGTCCTGGAGGCCCCCAGGATAGAAGACACTTTCACAGTCACATAGCCTCCACACAAGCGACCCCAGGACGACAAGGTCCTGGAGGCCCCCAGGATAGAAGACACTTTCACAGTCACATAGCCTCCACACAAGCGACCCTAGGACGACAAGCTCCTTTAGGCCCCCAGGATAGAAGATACTTTCAAAGTCACATAGCCTCTACACAAGCGACCCCAGGACGACAAGGTCCTGGAGGCCCCCAGGATAGAAGATACTTTCACAGTCACATAGCCTCCACACAAGCGACCCCAGGACGACAAGGTCCTTTAGGCCCCCAGGATAGAAGATACTTTCAAAGTCACATAGCCTCTACACAAGCGACCCCAGGACGACAAGGTCCTGGAGGCCCCCAGGATAGAAGATACTTTCACAGTCACATTGCCTCCACACAAGCGACCCCAGGACGACAAGCTCCTTTAGGCCCCCAGGATAGAAGATACTTTCAAAGTCACATAGCCTCTACACAAGCGACCCCAGGACGACAAGGTCCTGGAGGCCCCCAGGATAGAAGATACTTTCACAGTCACATAGCCTCCACACAAGCGACCCCAGGACGACAAGGTCCTGGAGGCCCCCAGGATAGAAGACACTTTCACAGTCACATAGCCTCTACACAAGCGACCCCAGGACGACAAGGTCCTGGAGGCCCCCAGGATAGAAGATACTTTCAAAGTCACATAGCCTCCACACAAGCGACCCCAGGACGACAAGGTCCTGGAGGCCCCCAGGATAGAAGATACTTTCACAGTCACATAGCCTCCACACAAGCGACCCCAGGACGACAAGGTCCTGGAGGCCCCCAGGATAGAAGACACTTTCACAGTCACATAGCCTCCACACAAGCGACCCCAGGACGACAAGCTCCTTTAGGCCCCCAGGATAGAAGATACTTTCAAAGTCACATAGCCTCCACACAAGCGACCCCAGGACGACAAGGTCCTGGAGGCCCCCAGGATAGAAGATACTTTCACAGTCACATAGCCTCTACACAAGCGACCCCAGGACGACAAGGTCCTGGAGGCCCCCAGGATAGAAGACACTTTCACAGTGACATAGCCTCCACACAAGCGACCCCAGGACGACAAGGTCCTGGAAGCCCCTAGGATAGAAGATACTTTCAAAGTCACATAGCCTCCACACAAGCGACCCCAGGACGACAAGGTCCTGGAGGCCCCCAGGATAGAAGATACTTTCACAGTCACATTGCCTCCACACAAGCGACCCCAGGACGACAAGGTCCTGGAGGCCCCCAGGATAGAAGACACTTTCACAGTCACATAGCCTCCACACAAGCGACCCCAGGACGACAAGGTCCTGGAGGCCCCCAGGATAGAAGACACTTTCACAGTCACATAGCCTCCACACAAGCGACCCCAGGACGACAAGGTCCTGGAAGCCCCTAGGATAGAAGACACTTTCACAGTCACATAGCCTCCACACAAGCGACCCCAGGACGACAAGGTCCTGGAAGCCCCTAGGATAGAAGACACTTTCACAGTCACATAGCCTCCACACAAGCGACCCCAGGACGACAAGGTCCTGGAGGCCCCCAGGATAGAAGACACTTTCACAGTCACATAGCCTCCACACAAGCGACCCCAGGACGACAAGGTCCTGGAAGCCCCTAGGATAGAAGACACTTTCACAGTCACATAGCTTCCACACAAGCGACCCCAGGACGACAAGGTCCTGGAGGCCCCCAGGATAGAAGACACTTTCACAGTCACATAGCCTCCACACAAGCGACCCCAGGACGACAAGGTCCTGGAGGCCCCCAGGATAGAAGACAATTTCACAGTCACATAGCCTCCACACAAGCGACCCCAGGACGACAAGCTCCTTTAGGCCCCCAGGATAGAAGATACTTTCAAAGTCACATAGCCTCTACACAAGCGACCCCAGGACGACAAGGTCCTGGAGGCCCCCAGGATAGAAGATACTTTCACAGTCACATTGCCTCCACACAAGCGACCCCAGGACGACAAGGTCCTGGAGGCCCCCAGGATAGAAGATACTTTCCAAGTCACATAGCCTCTACACAAGCGACCCCAGGACGACAAGGTCCTGGAGGCCCCCAGGATAGAAGATACTTTCACAGTCACATTGCCTCCACACAAGCGACCCCAGGACGACAAGCTCCTTTAGGCCCCCAGGATAGAAGATACTTTCAAAGTCACATAGCCTCTACACAAGCGACCCCAGGACGACAAGGTCCTGGAGGCCCCCAGGATAGAAGATACTTTCACAGTCACATAGCCTCTACACAAGCGACCCCAGGACGACAAGGTCCTGGAGGCCCCCAGGATAGAAGACACTTTCACAGTCACATAGCCTCCACACAAGCGACCCCAGGACGACAAGGTCCTGGAGGCCCCCAGGATAGAAGACACTTTCACAGTCACATAGCCTCCACACAAGCGACCCCAGGACGACAAGCTCCTTTAGGCCCCCAGGATAGAAGATACTTTCAAAGTCACATAGCCTCTACACAAGCGACCCCAGGACGACAAGGTCCTGGAGGCCCCCAGGATAGAAGATACTTTCACAGTCACATAGCCTCCACACAAGCGACCCCAGGACGACAAGCTCCTTTAGGCCCCCAGGATAGAAGATACTTTCAAAGTCACATAGCCTCTACACAAGCGACCCCAGGACGACAAGGTCCTGGAGACCCCCAGGATAGAAGATACTTTCACAGTCACATAGCCTCCACACAAGCGACCCCAGGACGACAAGCTCCTTTAGGCCCCCAGGATAGAAGATACTTTCCAAGTCACATAGCCTCTACACAAGCGACCCCAGGACGACAAGGTCCTTTAGGCCCCCAGGATAGAAGATACTTTCCAAGTCACATAGCCTCTACACAAGCGACCCCAGGACGACAAGGTCCTGGAGGCCCCCAGGATAGAAGATACTTTCACAGTCACATTGCCTCCACACAAGCGACCCCAGGACGACAAGCTCCTTTAGGCCCCCAGGATAGAAGATACTTTCAAAGTCACATAGCCTCTACACAAGCGACCCCAGGACGACAAGGTCCTGGAGGCCCCCAGGATAGAAGATACTTTCACAGTCACATAGCCTCTACACAAGCGACCCCAGGACGACAAGGTCCTGGAGGCCCCCAGGATAGAAGACACTTTCACAGTCACATAGCCTCCACACAAGCGACCCCAGGACGACAAGGTCCTGGAGGCCCCCAGGATAGAAGACACTTTCACAGTCACATAGCCTCCACACAAGCGACCCCAGGACGACAAGCTCCTTTAGGCCCCCAGGATAGAAGATACTTTCAAAGTCACATAGCCTCTACACAAGCGACCCCAGGACGACAAGGTCCTGGAGGCCCCCAGGATAGAAGATACTTTCACAGTCACATAGCCTCCACACAAGCGACCCCAGGACGACAAGGTCCTTTAGGCCACCAGGATAGAAGATACTTTCAAAGTCACATAGCCTCTACACAAGCGACCCCAGGACGACAAGGTCCTGGAGGCCCCCAGGATAGAAGATACTTTCACAGTCACATTGCCTCCACACAAGCGACCCCAGGACGACAAGGTCCTGGAGGCCCCCAGGATAGAAGACACTTTCACAGTCACATAGCCTCCACACAAGCGACCCCAGGACGACAAGGTCCTGGAGGCCCCCAGGATAGAAGACACTTTCACAGTCACATAGCCTCCACACAAGCGACCCCAGGACGACAAGGTCCTGGAAGCCCCTAGGATAGAAGACACTTTCACAGTCACATAGCCTCCACACAAGCGACCCCAGGACGACAAGGTCCTGGAAGCCCCTAGGATAGAAGACACTTTCACAGTCACATAGCCTCCACACAAGCGACCCCAGGACGACAAGGTCCTGGAGGCCCCCAGGATAGAAGACACTTTCACAGTCACATAGCCTCCACACAAGCGACCCCAGGACGACAAGGTCCTGGAAGCCCCTAGGATAGAAGACACTTTTACAGTCACATAGCCTCCACACAAGCGACCCCAGGACGACAAGGTCCTGGAGGCCCCCAGGATAGAAGACACTTTCACAGTCACATAGCCTCCACACAAGCGACCCCAGGACGACAAGGTCCTGGAGGCCCCCAGGATAGAAGACAATTTCACAGTCACATAGCCTCCACACAAGCGACCCCAGGACGACAAGCTCCTTTAGGCCCCCAGGATAGAAGATACTTTCAAAGTCACATAGCCTCTACACAAGCGACCCCAGGACGACAAGGTCCTGGAGGCCCCCAGGATAGAAGATACTTTCACAGTCACATTGCCTCCACACAAGCGACCCCAGGACGACAAGGTCCTTTAGGCCCCCAGGATAGAAGATACTTTCCAAGTCACATAGCCTCTACACAAGCGACCCCAGGACGACAAGGTCCTGGAGGCCCCCAGGATAGAAGATACTTTCACAGTCACATTGCCTCCACACAAGCGACCCCAGGACGACAAGCTCCTTTAGGCCCCCAGGATAGAAGATACTTTCAAAGTCACATAGCCTCTACACAAGCGACCCCAGGACGACAAGGTCCTGGAGGCCCCCAGGATAGAAGATACTTTCACAGTCACAATAGCCTCTACACAAGCGACCCCAGGACGACAAGGTCCTGGAGGCCCCCAGGATAGAAGACACTTTCACAGTCACATAGCCTCCACACAAGCGACCCCAGGACGACAAGGTCCTGGAGGCCCCCAGGATAGAAGACACTTTCACAGTCACATAGCCTCCACACAAGCGACCCCAGGACGACAAGCTCCTTTAGGCCCCCAGGATAGAAGATACTTTCAAAGTCACATAGCCTCTACACAAGCGACCCCAGGACGACAAGGTCCTGGAGGCCCCCAGGATAGAAGATACTTTCACAGTCACATAGCCTCCACACAAGCGACCCCAGGACGACAAGGTCCTTTAGGCCCCCAGGATAGAAGATACTTTCAAAGTCACATAGCCTCTACACAAGCGACCCCAGGACGACAAGGTCCTGGAGGCCCCCAGGATAGAAGATACTTTCACAGTCACATTGCCTCCACACAAGCGACCCCAGGACGACAAGCTCCTTTAAGCCCCCAGGATAGAAGATACTTTCAAAGTCACATAGCCTCCACACAAGCGACCCCAGGACGACAAGGTCCTGGAGGCCCCCAGGATAGAAGACACTTTCACAGTCACATAGCCTCTACACAAGCGACCCCAGGACGACAAGGTCCTGGAGGCCCCCAGGATAGAAGATACTTTCAAAGTCACATAGCCTCCACACAAGCGACCCCAGGACGACAAGGTCCTGGAGGCCCCCAGGATAGAAGATACTTTCACAGTCACATAGCCTCCACACAAGCGACCCCAGGACGACAAGGTCCTGGAGGCCCCCAGGATAGAAGACACTTTCACAGTCACATAGCCTCCACACAAGCGACCCCAGGACGACAAGCTCCTTTAGGCCCCCAGGATAGAAGATACTTTCAAAGTCACATAGCCTCCACACAAGCGACCCCAGGACGACAAGGTCCTGGAGGCCCCCAGGATAGAAGATACTTTCACAGTCACATAGCCTCTACACAAGCGACCCCAGGACGACAAGGTCCTGGAGGCCCCCAGGATAGAAGACACTTTCACAGTGACATAGCCTCCACACAAGCGACCCCAGGACGACAAGGTCCTGGAAGCCCCTAGGATAGAAGATACTTTCAAAGTCACATAGCCTCCACACAAGCGACCCCAGGACGACAAGGTCCTGGAGGCCCCCAGGATAGAAGATACTTTCACAGTCACATTGCCTCCACACAAGCGACCCCAGGACGACAAGGTCCTGGAGGCCCCCAGGATAGAAGACACTTTCACAGTCACATAGCCTCCACACAAGCGACCCCAGGACGACAAGGTCCTGGAGGCCCCCAGGATAGAAGACACTTTCACAGTCACATAGCCTCCACACAAGCGACCCCAGGACGACAAGGTCCTGGAAGCCCCTAGGATAGAAGACACTTTCACAGTCACATAGCCTCCACACAAGCGACCCCAGGACGACAAGGTCCTGGAAGCCCCTAGGATAGAAGACACTTTCACAGTCACATAGCCTCCACACAATCGACCCCAGGACGACAAGGTCCTGGAGGCCCCCAGGATAGAAGACACTTTCACAGTCACATAGCCTCCACACAAGCGACCCCAGGACGACAAGGTCCTGGAAGCCCCTAGGATAGAAGACACTTTCACAGTCACATAGCCTCCACACAAGCGACCCCAGGACGACAAGGTCCTGGAAGCCCCTAGGATAGAAGACACTTTCACAGTCACATAGCCTCCACACAAGCGACCCCAGGACGACAAGGTCCTGGAGGCCCCCAGGATAGAAGACACTTTCACAGTCACATAGCCTCCACACAAGCGACCCCAGGACGACAAGGTCCTGGAGGCCCCCAGGATAGAAGACAATTTCACAGTCACATAGCCTCCACACAAGCGACCCCAGGACGACAAGCTCCTTTAGGCCCCCAGGATAGAAGATACTTTCAAAGTCACATAGCCTCTACACAAGCGACCCCAGGACGACAAGGTCCTGGAGGCCCCCAGGATAGAAGATACTTTCACAGTCACATTGCCTCCACACAAGCGACCCCAGGACGACAAGGTCCTTTAGGCCCCCAGGATAGAAGATACTTTCAAAGTCACATAGCCTCTACACAAGCGACCCCAGGACGACAAGGTCCTGGAGGCCCCCAGGATAGAAGATACTTTCACAGTCACATTGCCTCCACACAAGCGACCCCAGGACGACAAGCTCCTTTAGGCCCCCAGGATAGAAGATACTTTCAAAGTCACATAGCCTCTACACAAGCGACCCCAGGACGACAAGGTCCTGGAGGCCCCCAGGATAGAAGATACTTTCACAGTCACATAGCCTCTACACAAGCGACCCCAGGACGACAAGGTCCTGGAGGCCCCCAGGATAGAAGACACTTTCACAGTCACATAGCCTCCACACAAGCGACTCCAGGACGACAAGGTCCTGGAGGCCCCCAGGATAGAAGACACTTTCACAGTCACATAGCCTCCACACAAGCGACCCCAGGACGACAAGCTCCTTTAGGCCCCCAGGATAGAAGATACTTTCAAAGTCACATAGCCTCTACACAAGCGACCCCAGGACGACAAGGTCCTGGAGGCCCCCAGGATAGAAGATACTTTCACAGTCACATAGCCTCCACACAAGCGACCCCAGGACGACAAGGTCCTTTAGGCCCCCAGGATAGAAGATACTTTCAAAGTCACATAGCCTCCACACAAGCGACCCCAGGACGACAAGGTCCTGGAGGCCCCCAGGATAGAAGATACTTTCACAGTCACATTGCCTCCACACAAGCGACCCCAGGACGACAAGGTCCTGGAGGCCCCCAGGATAGAAGATACTTTCACAGTCACATTGCCTCCACACAAGCGACCCCAGGACGACAAGCTCCTTTAGGCCCCCAGGATAGAAGATACTTTCAAAGTCACATAGCCTCTACACAAGCGACCCCAGGACGACAAGGTCCTGGAGGCCCCCAGGATAGAAGATACTTTCACAGTCACATAGCCTCCACACAAGCGACCCCAGGACGACAAGGTCCTGGAGGCCCCCAGGATAGAAGACACTTTCACAGTCACATAGCCTCTACACAAGCGACCCCAGGACGACAAGGTCCTGGAGGTCCCCAGGATAGAAGATACTTTCACAGTCACATTGCCTCCACACAAGCGACCCCAGGACGACAAGGTCCTTTAGGCCCCCAGGATAGAAGATACTTTCAAAGTCACATAGCCTCTACACAAGCGACCCCAGGACGACAAGGTCCTGGAGGCCCCCAGGATAGAAGATACTTTCACAGTCACATTGCCTCCACACAAGCGACCCCAGGACGACAAGCTCCTTTAGGCCCCCAGGATAGAAGATACTTTCAAAGTCACATAGCCTCTACACAAGCGACCCCAGGACGACAAGGTCCTGGAGGCCCCCAGGATAGAAGATACTTTCACAGTCACATAGCCTCTACACAAGCGACCCCAGGACGACAAGGTCCTGGAGGCCCCCAGGATAGAAGACACTTTCACAGTCACATAGCCTCCACACAAGCGACCCCAGGACGACAAGGTCCTGGAGGCCCCCAGGATAGAAGACACTTTCACAGTCACATAGCCTCCACACAAGCGACCCTAGGACGACAAGCTCCTTTAGGCCCCCAGGATAGAAGATACTTTCAAAGTCACATAGCCTCTACACAAGCGACCCCAGGACGACAAGGTCCTGGAGGCCCCCAGGATAGAAGATACTTTCACAGTCACATAGCCTCCACACAAGCGACCCCAGGACGACAAGGTCCTTTAGGCCCCCAGGATAGAAGATACTTTCAAAGTCACATAGCCTCTACACAAGCGACCCCAGGACGACAAGGTCCTGGAGGCCCCCAGGATAGAAGATACTTTCACAGTCACATTGCCTCCACACAAGCGACCCCAGGACGACAAGCTCCTTTAGGCCCCCAGGATAGAAGATACTTTCAAAGTCACATAGCCTCTACACAAGCGACCCCAGGACGACAAGGTCCTGGAGGCCCCCAGGATAGAAGATACTTTCACAGTCACATAGCCTCCACACAAGCGACCCCAGGACGACAAGGTCCTGGAGGCCCCCAGGATAGAAGACACTTTCACAGTCACATAGCCTCTACACAAGCGACCCCAGGACGACAAGGTCCTGGAGGCCCCCAGGATAGAAGATACTTTCAAAGTCACATAGCCTCCACACAAGCGACCCCAGGACGACAAGGTCCTGGAGGCCCCCAGGATAGAAGATACTTTCACAGTCACATAGCCTCCACACAAGCGACCCCAGGACGACAAGGTCCTGGAGGCCCCCAGGATAGAAGACACTTTCACAGTCACATAGCCTCCACACAAGCGACCCCAGGACGACAAGCTCCTTTAGGCCCCCAGGATAGAAGATACTTTCAAAGTCACATAGCCTCCACACAAGCGACCCCAGGACGACAAGGTCCTGGAGGCCCCCAGGATAGAAGATACTTTCACAGTCACATAGCCTCTACACAAGCGACCCCAGGACGACAAGGTCCTGGAGGCCCCCAGGATAGAAGACACTTTCACAGTGACATAGCCTCCACACAAGCGACCCCAGGACGACAAGGTCCTGGAAGCCCCTAGGATAGAAGATACTTTCAAAGTCACATAGCCTCCACACAAGCGACCCCAGGACGACAAGGTCCTGGAGGCCCCCAGGATAGAAGATACTTTCACAGTCACATTGCCTCCACACAAGCGACCCCAGGACGACAAGGTCCTGGAGGCCCCCAGGATAGAAGACACTTTCACAGTCACATAGCCTCCACACAAGCGACCCCAGGACGACAAGGTCCTGGAGGCCCCCAGGATAGAAGACACTTTCACAGTCACATAGCCTCCACACAAGCGACCCCAGGACGACAAGGTCCTGGAAGCCCCTAGGATAGAAGACACTTTCACAGTCACATAGCCTCCACACAAGCGACCCCAGGACGACAAGGTCCTGGAAGCCCCTAGGATAGAAGACACTTTCACAGTCACATAGCCTCCACACAAGCGACCCCAGGACGACAAGGTCCTGGAGGCCCCCAGGATAGAAGACACTTTCACAGTCACATAGCCTCCACACAAGCGACCCCAGGACGACAAGGTCCTGGAAGCCCCTAGGATAGAAGACACTTTCACAGTCACATAGCTTCCACACAAGCGACCCCAGGACGACAAGGTCCTGGAGGCCCCCAGGATAGAAGACACTTTCACAGTCACATAGCCTCCACACAAGCGACCCCAGGACGACAAGGTCCTGGAGGCCCCCAGGATAGAAGACAATTTCACAGTCACATAGCCTCCACACAAGCGACCCCAGGACGACAAGCTCCTTTAGGCCCCCAGGATAGAAGATACTTTCAAAGTCACATAGCCTCTACACAAGCGACCCCAGGACGACAAGGTCCTGGAGGCCCCCAGGATAGAAGATACTTTCACAGTCACATTGCCTCCACACAAGCGACCCCAGGACGACAAGGTCCTGGAGGCCCCCAGGATAGAAGATACTTTCCAAGTCACATAGCCTCTACACAAGCGACCCCAGGACGACAAGGTCCTGGAGGCCCCCAGGATAGAAGATACTTTCACAGTCACATTGCCTCCACACAAGCGACCCCAGGACGACAAGCTCCTTTAGGCCCCCAGGATAGAAGATACTTTCAAAGTCACATAGCCTCTACACAAGCGACCCCAGGACGACAAGGTCCTGGAGGCCCCCAGGATAGAAGATACTTTCACAGTCACATAGCCTCTACACAAGCGACCCCAGGACGACAAGGTCCTGGAGGCCCCCAGGATAGAAGACACTTTCACAGTCACATAGCCTCCACACAAGCGACCCCAGGACGACAAGGTCCTGGAGGCCCCCAGGATAGAAGACACTTTCACAGTCACATAGCCTCCACACAAGCGACCCCAGGACGACAAGCTCCTTTAGGCCCCCAGGATAGAAGATACTTTCAAAGTCACATAGCCTCTACACAAGCGACCCCAGGACGACAAGGTCCTGGAGGCCCCCAGGATAGAAGATACTTTCACAGTCACATAGCCTCCACACAAGCGACCCCAGGACGACAAGCTCCTTTAGGCCCCCAGGATAGAAGATACTTTCAAAGTCACATAGCCTCTACACAAGCGACCCCAGGACGACAAGGTCCTGGAGGCCCCCAGGATAGAAGATACTTTCACAGTCACATAGCCTCCACACAAGCGACCCCAGGACGACAAGCTCCTTTAGGCCCCCAGGATAGAAGATACTTTCCAAGTCACATAGCCTCTACACAAGCGACCCCAGGACGACAAGGTCCTTTAGGCCCCCAGGATAGAAGATACTTTCCAAGTCACATAGCCTCTACACAAGCGACCCCAGGACGACAAGGTCCTGGAGGCCCCCAGGATAGAAGATACTTTCACAGTCACATTGCCTCCACACAAGCGACCCCAGGACGACAAGCTCCTTTAGGCCCCCAGGATAGAAGATACTTTCAAAGTCACATAGCCTCTACACAAGCGACCCCAGGACGACAAGGTCCTGGAGGCCCCCAGGATAGAAGATACTTTCACAGTCACATAGCCTCTACACAAGCGACCCCAGGACGACAAGGTCCTGGAGGCCCCCAGGATAGAAGACACTTTCACAGTCACATAGCCTCCACACAAGCGACCCCAGGACGACAAGGTCCTGGAGGCCCCCAGGATAGAAGACACTTTCACAGTCACATAGCCTCCACACAAGCGACCCCAGGACGACAAGCTCCTTTAGGCCCCCAGGATAGAAGATACTTTCAAAGTCACATAGCCTCTACACAAGCGACCCCAGGACGACAAGGTCCTGGAGGCCCCCAGGATAGAAGATACTTTCACAGTCACATAGCCTCCACACAAGCGACCCCAGGACGACAAGGTCCTTTAGGCCACCAGGATAGAAGATACTTTCAAAGTCACATAGCCTCTACACAAGCGACCCCAGGACGACAAGGTCCTGGAGGCCCCCATGATAGAAGATACTTTCACAGTCACATTGCCTCCACACAAGCGACCCCAGGACGACAAGCTCCTTTAGGCCCCCAGGATAGAAGATACTTTCAAAGTCACATAGCCTCTACACAAGCGACCCCAGGACGACAAGGTCCTGGAAGCCCCTAGGATAGAAGACACTTTCACAGTCACATAGCCTCCACACAAGCGACCCCAGGACGACAAGGTCCTGGAAGCCCCTAGGATAGAAGACACTTTCACAGTCACATAGCCTCCACACAAGCGACCCCAGGACGACAAGGTCCTGGAGGCCCCCAGGATAGAAGATACTTTCACAGTCACATAGCCTCCACACAAGCGACCCCAGGACGACAAGGTCCTGGAGGCCCCCAGGATAGAAGACAATTTCACAGTCACATAGCCTCCACACAAGCGACCCCAGGACGACAAGCTCCTTTAGGCCCCCAGGATAGAAGATACTTTCAAAGTCACATAGCCTCTACACAAGCGACCCCAGGACGACAAGGTCCTGGAGGCCCCCAGGATAGAAGATACTTTCACAGTCACATTGCCTCCACACAAGCGACCCCAGGACGACAAGGTCCTTTAGGCCCCCAGGATAGAAGATACTTTCAAAGTCACATAGCCTCTACACAAGCGACCCCAGGACGACAAGGTCCTGGAGGCCCCCAGGATAGAAGATACTTTCACAGTCACATTGCCTCCACACAAGCGACCCCAGGACGACAAGCTCCTTTAGGCCCCCAGGATAGAAGATACTTTCACAGTCACATAGCCTCTACACAAGCGACCCCAGGACGACAAGGTCCTGGAGGCCCCCAGGATAGAAGACACTTTCACAGTCACATAGCCTCCACACAAGCGACCCCAGGACGACAAGGTCCTTTAGGCCCCCAGGATAGAAGATACTTTCAAAGTCACATAGCCTCTACACAAGCGACCCCAGGACGACAAGGTCCTGGAGGCCCCCAGGATAGAAGATACTTTCACAGTCACATTGCCTCCACACAAGCGACCCCAGGACGACAAGCTCCTTTAGGCCCCCAGGATAGAAGATACTTTCACAGTCACATAGCCTCCACACAAGCGACCCCAGGACGACAAGGTCCTGGAGGCCCCCAGGATAGAAGACACTTTCACAGTCACATAGCCTCCACACAAGCGACCCTAGGACGACAAGCTCCTTTAGGCCCCCAGGATAGAAGATACTTTCAAAGTCACATAGCCTCTACACAAGCGACCCCAGGACGACAAGGTCCTGGAGGCCCCCAGGATAGAAGATACTTTCACAGTCACATTGCCTCCACACAAGCGACCCCAGGACGACAAGCTCCTTTAGGCCCCCAGGATAGAAGATACTTTCAAAGTCACATAGCCTCTACACAAGCGACCCCAGGACGACAAGGTCCTGGAGGCCCCCAGGATAGAAGATACTTTCACAGTCACATAGCCTCTACACAAGCGACCCCAGGACGACAAGGTCCTGGAGGCCCCCAGGATAGAAGACACTTTCACAGTCACATAGCCTCCACACAAGCGACCCCAGGACGACAAGGTCCTGGAGGCCCCCAGGATAGAAGACACTTTCACAGTCACATAGCCTCCACACAAGCGACCCCAGGACGACAAGCTCCTTTAGGCCCCCAGGATAGAAGATACTTTCAAAGTCACATAGCCTCCACACAAGCGACCCCAGGACGACAAGGTCCTGGAAGCCCCTAGGATAGAAGACACTTTCACAGTCACATAGCCTCCACACAAGCGACCCCAGGACGACAAGGTCCTGGAAGCCCCTAGGATAGAAGACACTTTCACAGTCACATAGCCTCCACACAAGCGACCCCAGGACGACAAGGTCCTGGAGGCCCCCAGGATAGAAGACACTTTCACAGTCACATAGCCTCCACACAAGCGACCCCAGGACGACAAGGTCCTGGAGGCCCCCAGGATAGAAGACAATTTCACAGTCACATAGCCTCCACACAAGCGACCCCAGGACGACAAGCTCCTTTAGGCCCCCAGGATAGAAGATACTTTCAAAGTCACATAGCCTCTACACAAGCGACCCCAGGACGACAAGGTCCTGGAGGCCCCCAGGATAGAAGATACTTTCACAGTCACATTGCCTCCACACAAGCGACCCCAGGACGACAAGGTCCTTTAGGCCCCCAGGATAGAAGATACTTTCAAAGTCACATAGCCTCTACACAAGCGACCCCAGGACGACAAGGTCCTGGAGGCCCCCAGGATAGAAGATACTTTCACAGTCACATTGCCTCCACACAAGCGACCCCAGGACGACAAGGTCCTTTAGGCCCCCAGGATAGAAGATACTTTCACAGTCACATTGCCTCCACACAAGCGACCCCAGGACGACAAGCTCCTTTAGGCCCCCAGGATAGAAGATACTTTCAAAGTCACATAGCCTCTACACAAGCGACCCCAGGACGACAAGGTCCTGGAGGCCCCCAGGATAGAAGACACTTTCACAGTCACATAGCCTCTACACAAGCGACCCCAGGACGACAAGGTCCTGGAGGCCCCCAGGATAGAAGATACTTTCACAGTCACATAACCTCCACACAAGCGACCCCAGGACGACAAGGTCCTGGAGGCCCCCAGGATAGAAGATACTTTCACAGTCACATAACCTCCACACAAGCGACCCCAGGACGACAAGGTCCTGGAGGCCCCCAGGATAGAAGACACTTTCACAGTCACATAACCTCCACACAAGCGACCCCAGGACGACAAGGTCCTGGAGGCCCCCAGGATAGAAGATACTTTCACAGTCACATAACCTCCACACAAGCGACCCCAGGACGACAAGGTCCTGGAGGCCCCCAGGATAGAAGATACTTTCACAGTCACATAACCTCCACACAAGCGACCCCAGGACGACAAGGTCCTGGAGGCCCCCAGGATAGAAGATACTTTCACAGTCACATTGCCTCCACACAAGCGACCCCAGGACGACAAGGTCCTGGAGGCCCCCAGGATAGAAGATACTTTCACAGTCACATTGCCTCCACACAAGCGACCCCAGGACGACAAGCTCCTTTAGGCCCCCAGGATAGAAGATACTTTCAAAGTCACATAGCCTCTACACAAGCGACCCCAGGACGACAAGGTCCTGGAGGCCCCCAGGATAGAAGATACTTTCACAGTCACATAGCCTCCACACAAGCGACCCCAGGACGACAAGGTCCTGGAGGCCCCCAGGATAGAAGACACTTTCACAGTCACATAGCCTCTACACAAGCGACCCCAGGACGACAAGGTCCTGGAGGCCCCCAGGATAGAAGATACTTTCACAGTCACATAGCCTCCACACAAGCGACCCCAGGACGACAAGGTCCTTTAGGCCACCAGGATAGAAGATACTTTCAAAGTCACATAGCCTCTACACAAGCGACCCCAGGACGACAAGGTCCTGGAGGCCCCCAGGATAGAAGATACTTTCACAGTCACATTGCCTCCACACAAGCGACCCCAGGACGACAAGCTCCTTTAGGCCCCCAGGATAGAAGATACTTTCAAAGTCACATAGCCTCTACACAAGCGACCCCAGGACGACAAGGTCCTGGAGGCCCCCAGGATAGAAGATACTTTCACAGTCACATAACCTCCACACAAGCGACCCCAGGACGACAAGGTCCTGGAGGCCCCCAGGATAGAAGACACTTTCACAGTCACATAGCCTCTACACAAGCGACCCCAGGACGACAAGGTCCTGGAGGCCCCCAGGATAGAAGATACTTTCAAAGTCACATAGCCTCCACACAAGCGACCCCAGGACGACAAGGTCCTGGAGGCCCCCAGGATAGAAGATACTTTCACAGTCACATAGCCTCCACACAAGCGACCCCAGGACGACAAGGTCCTGGAGGCCCCCAGGATAGAAGACACTTTCACAGTCACATAGCCTCCACACAAGCGACCCCAGGACGACAAGCTCCTTTAGGCCCCCAGGATAGAAGATACTTTCAAAGTCACATAGCCTCCACACAAGCGACCCCAGGACGACAAGGTCCTGGAAGCCCCTAGGATAGAAGACACTTTCACAGTCACATAGCCTCCACACAAGCGACCCCAGGACGACAAGGTCCTGGAAGCCCCTAGGATAGAAGACACTTTCACAGTCACATAGCCTCCACACAAGCGACCCCAGGACGACAAGGTCCTGGAGGCCCCCAGGATAGAAGATACTTTCACAGTCACATAGCCTCCACACAAGCGACCCCAGGACGACAAGGTCCTGGAGGCCCCCAGGATAGAAGACAATTTCACAGTCACATAGCCTCCACACAAGCGACCCCAGGACGACAAGCTCCTTTAGGCCCCCAGGATAGAAGATACTTTCAAAGTCACATAGCCTCTACACAAGCGACCCCAGGACGACAAGGTCCTGGAGGCCCCCAGGATAGAAGATACTTTCACAGTCACATTGCCTCCACACAAGCGACCCCAGGACGACAAGGTCCTTTAGGCCCCCAGGATAGAAGATACTTTCAAAGTCACATAGCCTCTACACAAGCGACCCCAGGACGACAAGGTCCTGGAGGCCCCCAGGATAGAAGATACTTTCACAGTCACATTGCCTCCACACAAGCGACCCCAGGACGACAAGCTCCTTTAGGCCCCCAGGATAGAAGATACTTTCACAGTCACATAGCCTCTACACAAGCGACCCCAGGACGACAAGGTCCTGGAGGCCCCCAGGATAGAAGACACTTTCACAGTCACATAGCCTCCACACAAGCGACCCCAGGACGACAAGGTCCTTTAGGCCCCCAGGATAGAAGATACTTTCAAAGTCACATAGCCTCTACACAAGCGACCCCAGGACGACAAGGTCCTGGAGGCCCCCAGGATAGAAGATACTTTCACAGTCACATAGCCTCCACACAAGCGACCCCAGGACGACAAGCTCCTTTAGGCCCCCAGGATAGAAGATACTTTCACAGTCACATAGCCTCCACACAAGCGACCCCAGGACGACAAGGTCCTGGAGGCCCCCAGGATAGAAGACACTTTCACAGTCACATAGCCTCCACACAAGCGACCCTAGGACGACAAGCTCCTTTAGGCCCCCAGGATAGAAGATACTTTCAAAGTCACATAGCCTCTACACAAGCGACCCCAGGACGACAAGGTCCTGGAGGCCCCCAGGATAGAAGATACTTTCACAGTCACATTGCCTCCACACAAGCGACCCCAGGACGACAAGCTCCTTTAGGCCCCCAGGATAGAAGATACTTTCAAAGTCACATAGCCTCTACACAAGCGACCCCAGGACGACAAGGTCCTGGAGGCCCCCAGGATAGAAGATACTTTCACAGTCACATAGCCTCTACACAAGCGACCCCAGGACGACAAGGTCCTGGAGGCCCCCAGGATAGAAGACACTTTCACAGTCACATAGCCTCCACACAAGCGACCCCAGGACGACAAGATCCTGGAGGCCCCCAGGATAGAAGACACTTTCACAGTCACATAGCCTCCACACAAGCGACCCCAGGACGACAAGCTCCTTTAGGCCCCCAGGATAGAAGATACTTTCAAAGTCACATAGCCTCCACACAAGCGACCCCAGGACGACAAGGTCCTGGAAGCCCCTAGGATAGAAGACACTTTCACAGTCACATAGCCTCCACACAAGCGACCCCAGGACGACAAGGTCCTGGAAGCCCCTAGGATAGAAGACACTTTCACAGTCACATAGCCTCCACACAAGCGACCCCAGGACGACAAGGTCCTGGAGGCCCCCAGGATAGAAGACACTTTCACAGTCACATAGCCTCCACACAAGCGACCCCAGGACGACAAGGTCCTGGAGGCCCCCAGGATAGAAGACAATTTCACAGTCACATAGCCTCCACACAAGCGACCCCAGGACGACAAGCTCCTTTAGGCCCCCAGGATAGAAGATACTTTCAAAGTCACATAGCCTCTACACAAGCGACCCCAGGACGACAAGGTCCTGGAGGCCCCCAGGATAGAAGATACTTTCACAGTCACATTGCCTCCACACAAGCGACCCCAGGACGACAAGGTCCTTTAGGCCCCCAGGATAGAAGATACTTTCAAAGTCACATAGCCTCTACACAAGCGACCCCAGGACGACAAGGTCCTGGAGGCCCCCAGGATAGAAGATACTTTCACAGTCACATTGCCTCCACACAAGCGACCCCAGGACGACAAGGTCCTTTAGGCCCCCAGGATAGAAGATACTTTCACAGTCACATTGCCTCCACACAAGCGACCCCAGGACGACAAGCTCCTTTAGGCCCCCAGGATAGAAGATACTTTCAAAGTCACATAGCCTCTACACAAGCGACCCCAGGACGACAAGGTCCTGGAGGCCCCCAGGATAGAAGACACTTTCACAGTCACATAGCCTCTACACAAGCGACCCCAGGACGACAAGGTCCTGGAGGCCCCCAGGATAGAAGATACTTTCACAGTCACATAACCTCCACACAAGCGACCCCAGGACGACAAGGTCCTGGAGGCCCCCAGGATAGAAGATACTTTCACAGTCACATAACCTCCACACAAGCGACCCCAGGACGACAAGGTCCTGGAGGCCCCCAGGATAGAAGACACTTTCACAGTCACATAACCTCCACACAAGCGACCCCAGGACGACAAGGTCCTGGAGGCCCCCAGGATAGAAGATACTTTCACAGTCACATAACCTCCACACAAGCGACCCCAGGACGACAAGGTCCTGGAGGCCCCCAGGATAGAAGATACTTTCACAGTCACATAACCTCCACACAAGCGACCCCAGGACGACAAGGTCCTGGAGGCCCCCAGGATAGAAGATACTTTCACAGTCACATTGCCTCCACACAAGCGACCCCAGGACGACAAGGTCCTGGAGGCCCCCAGGATAGAAGATACTTTCACAGTCACATTGCCTCCACACAAGCGACCCCAGGACGACAAGCTCCTTTAGGCCCCCAGGATAGAAGATACTTTCAAAGTCACATAGCCTCTACACAAGCGACCCCAGGACGACAAGGTCCTGGAGGCCCCCAGGATAGAAGATACTTTCACAGTCACATAGCCTCCACACAAGCGACCCCAGGACGACAAGGTCCTGGAGGCCCCCAGGATAGAAGACACTTTCACAGTCACATAGCCTCTACACAAGCGACCCCAGGACGACAAGGTCCTGGAGGCCCCCAGGATAGAAGATACTTTCACAGTCACATTGCCTCCACACAAGCGACCCCAGGACGACAAGGTCCTTTAGGCCCCCAGGATAGAAGATACTTTCAAAGTCACATAGCCTCTACACAAGCGACCCCAGGACGACAAGGTCCTGGAGGCCCCCAGGATAGAAGATACTTTCACAGTCACATTGCCTCCACACAAGCGACCCCAGGACGACAAGCTCCTTTAGGCCCCCAGGATAGAAGATACTTTCAAAGTCACATAGCCTCTACACAAGCGACCCCAGGACGACAAGGTCCTGGAGGCCCCCAGGATAGAAGATACTTTCACAGTCACATAGCCTCTACACAAGCGACCCCAGGACGACAAGGTCCTGGAGGCCCCCAGGATAGAAGACACTTTCACAGTCACATAGCCTCCACACAAGCGACCCCAGGACGACAAGGTCCTGGAGGCCCCCAGGATAGAAGACACTTTCACAGTCACATAGCCTCCACACAAGCGACCCTAGGACGACAAGCTCCTTTAGGCCCCCAGGATAGAAGATACTTTCAAAGTCACATAGCCTCTACACAAGCGACCCCAGGACGACAAGGTCCTGGAGGCCCCCAGGATAGAAGATACTTTCACAGTCACATAGCCTCCACACAAGCGACCCCAGGACGACAAGGTCCTTTAGGCCCCCAGGATAGAAGATACTTTCAAAGTCACATAGCCTCTACACAAGCGACCCCAGGACGACAAGGTCCTGGAGGCCCCCAGGATAGAAGATACTTTCACAGTCACATTGCCTCCACACAAGCGACCCCAGGACGACAAGCTCCTTTAGGCCCCCAGGATAGAAGATACTTTCAAAGTCACATAGCCTCTACACAAGCGACCCCAGGACGACAAGGTCCTGGAGGCCCCCAGGATAGAAGATACTTTCACAGTCACATAGCCTCCACACAAGCGACCCCAGGACGACAAGGTCCTGGAGGCCCCCAGGATAGAAGACACTTTCACAGTCACATAGCCTCTACACAAGCGACCCCAGGACGACAAGGTCCTGGAGGCCCCCAGGATAGAAGATACTTTCAAAGTCACATAGCCTCCACACAAGCGACCCCAGGACGACAAGGTCCTGGAGGCCCCCAGGATAGAAGATACTTTCACAGTCACATAGCCTCCACACAAGCGACCCCAGGACGACAAGGTCCTGGAGGCCCCCAGGATAGAAGACACTTTCACAGTCACATAGCCTCCACACAAGCGACCCCAGGACGACAAGCTCCTTTAGGCCCCCAGGATAGAAGATACTTTCAAAGTCACATAGCCTCCACACAAGCGACCCCAGGACGACAAGGTCCTGGAGGCCCCCAGGATAGAAGATACTTTCACAGTCACATAGCCTCTACACAAGCGACCCCACGACGACAAGGTCCTGGAGGCCCCCAGGATAGAAGACACTTTCACAGTGACATAGCCTCCACACAAGCGACCCCAGGACGACAAGGTCCTGGAAGCCCCTAGGATAGAAGATACTTTCAAAGTCACATAGCCTCCACACAAGCGACCCCAGGACGACAAGGTCCTGGAGGCCCCCAGGATAGAAGATACTTTCACAGTCACATTGCCTCCACACAAGCGACCCCAGGACGACAAGGTCCTGGAGGCCCCCAGGATAGAAGACACTTTCACAGTCACATAGCCTCCACACAAGCGACCCCAGGACGACAAGGTCCTGGAGGCCCCCAGGATAGAAGACACTTTCACAGTCACATAGCCTCCACACAAGCGACCCCAGGACGACAAGGTCCTGGAAGCCCCTAGGATAGAAGACACTTTCACAGTCACATAGCCTCCACACAAGCGACCCCAGGACGACAAGGTCCTGGAAGCCCCTAGGATAGAAGACACTTTCACAGTCACATAGCCTCCACACAAGCGACCCCAGGACGACAAGGTCCTGGAGGCCCCCAGGATAGAAGACACTTTCACAGTCACATAGCCTCCACACAAGCGACCCCAGGACGACAAGGTCCTGGAAGCCCCTAGGATAGAAGACACTTTCACAGTCACATAGCTTCCACACAAGCGACCCCAGGACGACAAGGTCCTGGAGGCCCCCAGGATAGAAGACACTTTCACAGTCACATAGCCTCCACACAAGCGACCCCAGGACGACAAGGTCCTGGAGGCCCCCAGGATAGAAGACAATTTCACAGTCACATAGCCTCCACACAAGCGACCCCAGGACGACAAGCTCCTTTAGGCCCCCAGGATAGAAGATACTTTCAAAGTCACATAGCCTCTACACAAGCGACCCCAGGACGACAAGGTCCTGGAGGCCCCCAGGATAGAAGATACTTTCACAGTCACATTGCCTCCACACAAGCGACCCCAGGACGACAAGGTCCTGGAGGCCCCCAGGATAGAAGATACTTTCCAAGTCACATAGCCTCTACACAAGCGACCCCAGGACGACAAGGTCCTGGAGGCCCCCAGGATAGAAGATACTTTCACAGTCACATTGCCTCCACACAAGCGACCCCAGGACGACAAGCTCCTTTAGGCCCCCAGGATAGAAGATACTTTCAAAGTCACATAGCCTCTACACAAGCGACCCCAGGACGACAAGGTCCTGGAGGCCCCCAGGATAGAAGATACTTTCACAGTCACATAGCCTCTACACAAGCGACCCCAGGACGACAAGGTCCTGGAGGCCCCCAGGATAGAAGACACTTTCACAGTCACATAGCCTCCACACAAGCGACCCCAGGACGACAAGGTCCTGGAGGCCCCCAGGATAGAAGACACTTTCACAGTCACATAGCCTCCACACAAGCGACCCCAGGACGACAAGCTCCTTTAGGCCCCCAGGATAGAAGATACTTTCAAAGTCACATAGCCTCTACACAAGCGACCCCAGGACGACAAGGTCCTGGAGGCCCCCAGGATAGAAGATACTTTCACAGTCACATAGCCTCCACACAAGCGACCCCAGGACGACAAGCTCCTTTAGGCCCCCAGGATAGAAGATACTTTCAAAGTCACATAGCCTCTACACAAGCGACCCCAGGACGACAAGGTCCTGGAGGCCCCCAGGATAGAAGATACTTTCACAGTCACATAGCCTCCACACAAGCGACCCCAGGACGACAAGCTCCTTTAGGCCCCCAGGATAGAAGATACTTTCCAAGTCACATAGCCTCTACACAAGCGACCCCAGGACGACAAGGTCCTTTAGGCCCCCAGGATAGAAGATACTTTCCAAGTCACATAGCCTCTACACAAGCGACCCCAGGACGACAAGGTCCTGGAGGCCCCCAGGATAGAAGATACTTTCACAGTCACATTGCCTCCACACAAGCGACCCCAGGACGACAAGCTCCTTTAGGCCCCCAGGATAGAAGATACTTTCAAAGTCACATAGCCTCTACACAAGCGACCCCAGGACGACAAGGTCCTGGAGGCCCCCAGGATAGAAGATACTTTCACAGTCACATAGCCTCTACACAAGCGACCCCAGGACGACAAGGTCCTGGAGGCCCCCAGGATAGAAGACACTTTCACAGTCACATAGCCTCCACACAAGCGACCCCAGGACGACAAGGTCCTGGAGGCCCCCAGGATAGAAGACACTTTCACAGTCACATAGCCTCCACACAAGCGACCCCAGGACGACAAGCTCCTTTAGGCCCCCAGGATAGAAGATACTTTCAAAGTCACATAGCCTCTACACAAGCGACCCCAGGACGACAAGGTCCTGGAGGCCCCCAGGATAGAAGATACTTTCACAGTCACATAGCCTCCACACAAGCGACCCCAGGACGACAAGGTCCTTTAGGCCACCAGGATAGAAGATACTTTCAAAGTCACATAGCCTCTACACAAGCGACCCCAGGACGACAAGGTCCTGGAGGCCCCCAGGATAGAAGATACTTTCACAGTCACATTGCCTCCACACAAGCGACCCCAGGACGACAAGCTCCTTTAGGCCCCCAGGATAGAAGATACTTTCAAAGTCACATAGCCTCTACACAAGCGACCCCAGGACGACAAGGTCCTGGAGGCCCCCAGGATAGAAGATACTTTCACAGTCACATAACCTCCACACAAGCGACCCCAGGACGACAAGGTCCTGGAGGCCCCCAGGATAGAAGACACTTTCACAGTCACATAGCCTCTACACAAGCGACCCCAGGACGACAAGGTCCTGGAGGCCCCCAGGATAGAAGATACTTTCAAAGTCACATAGCCTCCACACAAGCGACCCCAGGACGACAAGGTCCTGGAGGCCCCCAGGATAGAAGATACTTTCACAGTCACATAGCCTCCACACAAGCGACCCCAGGACGACAAGGTCCTGGAGGCCCCCAGGATAGAAGACACTTTCACAGTCACATAGCCTCCACACAAGCGACCCCAGGACGACAAGCTCCTTTAGGCCCCCAGGATAGAAGATACTTTCAAAGTCACATAGCCTCCACACAAGCGACCCCAGGACGACAAGGTCCTGGAAGCCCCTAGGATAGAAGACACTTTCACAGTCACATAGCCTCCACACAAGCGACCCCAGGACGACAAGGTCCTGGAAGCCCCTAGGATAGAAGACACTTTCACAGTCACATAGCCTCCACACAAGCGACCCCAGGACGACAAGGTCCTGGAGGCCCCCAGGATAGAAGATACTTTCACAGTCACATAGCCTCCACACAAGCGACCCCAGGACGACAAGGTCCTGGAGGCCCCCAGGATAGAAGACAATTTCACAGTCACATAGCCTCCACACAAGCGACCCCAGGACGACAAGCTCCTTTAGGCCCCCAGGATAGAAGATACTTTCAAAGTCACATAGCCTCTACACAAGCGACCCCAGGACGACAAGGTCCTGGAGGCCCCCAGGATAGAAGATACTTTCACAGTCACATTGCCTCCACACAAGCGACCCCAGGACGACAAGGTCCTTTAGGCCCCCAGGATAGAAGATACTTTCAAAGTCACATAGCCTCTACACAAGCGACCCCAGGACGACAAGGTCCTGGAGGCCCCCAGGATAGAAGATACTTTCACAGTCACATTGCCTCCACACAAGCGACCCCAGGACGACAAGCTCCTTTAGGCCCCCAGGATAGAAGATACTTTCACAGTCACATAGCCTCTACACAAGCGACCCCAGGACGACAAGGTCCTGGAGGCCCCCAGGATAGAAGACACTTTCACAGTCACATAGCCTCCACACAAGCGACCCCAGGACGACAAGGTCCTTTAGGCCCCCAGGATAGAAGATACTTTCAAAGTCACATAGCCTCTACACAAGCGACCCCAGGACGACAAGGTCCTGGAGGCCCCCAGGATAGAAGATACTTTCACAGTCACATTGCCTCCACACAAGCGACCCCAGGACGACAAGCTCCTTTAGGCCCCCAGGATAGAAGATACTTTCACAGTCACATAGCCTCCACACAAGCGACCCCAGGACGACAAGGTCCTGGAGGCCCCCAGGATAGAAGACACTTTCACAGTCACATAGCCTCCACACAAGCGACCCTAGGACGACAAGCTCCTTTAGGCCCCCAGGATAGAAGATACTTTCAAAGTCACATAGCCTCTACACAAGCGACCCCAGGACGACAAGGTCCTGGAGGCCCCCAGGATAGAAGATACTTTCACAGTCACATTGCCTCCACACAAGCGACCCCAGGACGACAAGCTCCTTTAGGCCCCCAGGATAGAAGATACTTTCAAAGTCACATAGCCTCTACACAAGCGACCCCAGGACGACAAGGTCCTGGAGGCCCCCAGGATAGAAGATACTTTCACAGTCACATAGCCTCTACACAAGCGACCCCAGGACGACAAGGTCCTGGAGGCCCCCAGGATAGAAGACACTTTCACAGTCACATAGCCTCCACACAAGCGACCCCAGGACGACAAGGTCCTGGAGGCCCCCAGGATAGAAGACACTTTCACAGTCACATAGCCTCCACACAAGCGACCCCAGGACGACAAGCTCCTTTAGGCCCCCAGGATAGAAGATACTTTCAAAGTCACATAGCCTCCACACAAGCGACCCCAGGACGACAAGGTCCTGGAAGCCCCTAGGATAGAAGACACTTTCACAGTCACATAGCCTCCACACAAGCGACCCCAGGACGACAAGGTCCTGGAAGCCCCTAGGATAGAAGACACTTTCACAGTCACATAGCCTCCACACAAGCGACCCCAGGACGACAAGGTCCTGGAGGCCCCCAGGATAGAAGACACTTTCACAGTCACATAGCCTCCACACAAGCGACCCCAGGACGACAAGCTCCTTTAGGCCCCCAGGATAGAAGATACTTTCAAAGTCACATAGCCTCTACACAAGCGACCCCAGGACGACAAGGTCCTGGAGGCCCCCAGGATAGAAGATACTTTCACAGTCACATTGCCTCCACACAAGCGACCCCAGGACGACAAGGTCCTGGAGGCCCCCAGGATAGAAGATACTTTCACAGTCACATAGCCTCCACACAAGCGACCCCAGGACGACAAGGTCCTGGAGGCCCCCAGGATAGAAGATACTTTCACAGTCACATTGCCTCCACACAAGCGACCCCAGGACGACAAGGTCCTGGAGGCCCCCAGGATAGAAGATACTTTCACAGTCACATAGCCTCCACACAAGCGACCCCAGGACGACAAGGTCCTGGAGGCCCCCAGGATAGAAGATACTTTCCAAGTCACATAGCCTCTACACAAGCGACCCCAGGACGACAAGGTCCTTTAGGCCCCCAGGATAGAAGATACTTTCACAGTCACATTGCCTCCACACAAGCGACCCCAGGACGACAAGCTCCTTTAGGCCCCCAGGATAGAAGATACTTTCAAAGTCACATAGCCTCTACACAAGCGACCCCAGGACGACAAGGTCCTGGAGGCCCCCAGGATAGAAGACACTTTCACAGTCACATAGCCTCTACACAAGCGACCCCAGGACGACAAGGTCCTGGAGGCCCCCAGGATAGAAGATACTTTCACAGTCACATAACCTCCACACAAGCGACCCCAGGACGACAAGGTCCTGGAGGCCCCCAGGATAGAAGATACTTTCACAGTCACATAACCTCCACACAAGCGACCCCAGGACGACAAGGTCCTGGAGGCCCCCAGGATAGAAGACACTTTCACAGTCACATAACCTCCACACAAGCGACCCCAGGACGACAAGGTCCTGGAGGCCCCCAGGATAGAAGATACTTTCACAGTCACATAACCTCCACACAAGCGACCCCAGGACGACAAGGTCCTGGAGGCCCCCAGGATAGAAGATACTTTCACAGTCACATAACCTCCACACAAGCGACCCCAGGACGACAAGGTCCTGGAGGCCCCCAGGATAGAAGATACTTTCAAAGTCACATAGCCTCTACACAAGCGACCCCAGGACGACAAGGTCCTGGAGGCCCCCAGGATAGAAGATACTTTCACAGTCACATAACCTCCACACAAGCGACCCCAGGACGACAAGGTCCTGGAGGCCCCCAGGATAGAAGATACTTTCAAAGTCACATAGCCTCCACACAAGCGACCCCAGGACGACAAGGTCCTGGAGGCCCCCAGGATAGAAGATACTTTCACAGTCACATAGCCTCCACACAAGCGACCCCAGGACGACAAGGTCCTGGAGGCCCCCAGGATAGAAGATACTTTCACAGTCACATAGCCTCCACACAAGCGACCCCAGGACGACAAGGTCCTGGAGGCCCCCAGGATAGAAGATACTTTCAAAGTCACATAGCCTCCACACAAGCGACCCCAGGACGACAAGGTCCTGGAGGCCCCCAGGATAGAAGACACTTTCACAGTCACATAGCCTCTACACAAGCGACCCCAGGACGACAAGGTCCTGGAGGCCCCCAGGATAGAAGATACTTTCACAGTCACATTGCCTCCACACAAGCGACCCCAGGACGACAAGGTCCTGGAGGCCCCCAGGATAGAAGACACTTTCACAGTGACATAATAATGTACAACCTGTTAGAAACTTAAAATAATATAATAACAATATTCTTTATAAAATTAATTGCCACTTTTATTTTCACACTGTTTGAATCGTTTAGTAATAAAAGAAAGCATGTCCACCCCCCCCCCTATATTAGGTTTTTATGGCGTTGTCTACTTCTTAAGTTAACTGATGTCGAAAGGGCGTATTGCTGCCTCTGCTTATTAGTTACGGACGAGGCTCTCAGTACCTCATTGGTTTGTGAAGGAGAACATGTCCAAGACACTCAGAGTATTTTCCCCAACACTACCGCTATTTGTTTTTAATAAGGTGGGCCTACATATGCAGTAACCAAAATCTTTCTTAACTAAGCACATATTAAACGTAGATGCTTGAAATCATAAAAAAACTGGATAACTTCCTACTTAGGGAAATGTATTTGTATTTTTTAAAACACTTTTTATATTAAATATAAATTTTCAACACTTTATCGTATTTCTTTTCTGACTTTGCCTCTATTTATTTTTAAAAGGGCACATGTGCACCAATCAAAATATTTTTTAGCTTTTAGTCAAACGTAGATGTTTGAAATTTATGTAGTGTGTGATTTGGTATTTAAGTATAGTTTTGAAGAAACATGTTTATTATATTTATATAATCTGAAATAATATTTTGTGTCCCCTGGAAAATTGCAAAAAGTGGACAAGAGCTCTTTAAACAAACGGTTCAGTTCTGAAACACTTTAACAAGAAATATATTGCTTTATAATACAATACAGCTCGCAAGAAAACGAATTTCCTTCCATTTTGTTTCAACAATTTTGTTTTTACTTCACAGTCTGTAGCTCAAGTCTCTAGCAAGCTTTATTTAATCACAGTATTCTTTATGTTACTTTAGGTTGGTATATTAACATCGGCTTGTTACAATACTGTGCTTCCTTTCTTTCCAACTCATTAATTTCTCTACATTTATAAATATTTACCTACCCTGTACAGTTTCATAACAGATTGCCAGATTGCTTTGAATACATTATCCTAGAGAGTAAGTAACTGAATACAGTTACTCTTTAGGAGTTACAGAATACATTAACTTCAGTTGTTGTTACAACTACTTGTTACACAAATATTACCTTAAGACTTAAGTAGGTTTCAGTTTAGAAGTTTAAACATTTCCATCAATCAGCTGTTCAAACTTTATGTTTACTTGATAAATTTGTATTTCCAAATTAAAAGCATAGCAAAGTCCGCTTCGTTAATCAGATGTACTGTTTGTCTAGTTGAGGAAACATCCTATAATTGGTAATTGTTGGCTGTGCTGAACAAACACTACAACTTCCGCTTCCGCTATTTTCAGCTTATATTTGTTTATTTAGTAAAGTTACCTTCGATAGATAAGTTTAACATTCAACTTGTCTTTTCCATTAGCTTTATTGAAATATTGCACTTTAGTTTTTGTAGTTTAAAGACTTGTGTTCACTTAAAGTGTGAAATAGGTTTTCCCTTGGGTAAAATATAATTCAAAACAGTATTGTAATACAAATTTCTGTCGTCGTCTTTTCCTTTAAGACCAACTAAAGGCTGTGACGTAGGCAATGCATGACGTCAGCTTAGACATAATGTGACATTACTAGAGACTTGGACGTTCTAGTACAGGTGTCTTTAGGTGTATTCTAGAATTTTAGTTATAAGGGAGAAAATCGACTTATAGAGTGACTTGTATGAGAGGTTGTATATGGCCGTTACGTTAGTCAGCAACTCACCATCTCATTAAATACGGTGCATAAAAAGATGTTTCCCCAACTATCATCGCTCGAGCGGTGGACAAGCACACGTATGGTTCAGTTTCAAGTTTTAGTGTTGGTATATTATTACAAATATATTTTGGATTTTTTTTTATTTTGAGGACACGACAGTGGCGGATATAAGAGCGGGGTTTTGGGGCTCAAGCCCCTCCCAAAATATGGGAAAGTGAAACTTTTAAACTATAAAATACACTATAAATGTACACTAAAATGATATTTCCGATGCCTGCGTTCGAGCCCGTATTAAATCTACTTAATAATAATTAGATTGTGTTTACAAACCCATACTAATCACTATAATCCCATAGTATATTCATTAATAAATACACCCACCCACAATATCATAAATAGGCGGTTTGTATTGGGCTATATAATGTTATGTCACATAGCTGGCCTATAACTATTTCCTTCCAATAGAAGACCCTTAGAGTGTATACTATATCTACAATAAATATTTTCCGGACGGGGGGACCCTTTACCTCCCCCCACACCAGCCCTCCCCAAAATATTTTTCTAGATCCGCTCCTGGGACACGAATATTGTTGATGGTTTTGAAACCTGAAACACATAATGAAGGTTGTTATATTGTTTCACAACTCACAGAGACCGATAGTGTTTGTTGTTACTGCTGTGTTGTTTATCTGCTCATCTTGAAGGACGCCAAACTCTCATTGGGGGAGGGGGAAGGGTTAGGCACTTTTTTCTGTGAATTAAAATTACTAGATAACAAGACAAACAGTTTGAACCTAATAATAATATATTCAGCTCAAGTTAAGCCACTGAGGTATTTTACAACCTGTTTATAATGAACGGTGTGGTCGAACTGCGCAAAGCCGTTCTCAGAGTTCGTGAACTGCCTTAACTAATTGGTCGAAGTGCGCAGGTAGCTAATTTGAGGGTAGTTTCGAACGGTGCAGCCTGCAAAAGTTCTATAAAATTTGTTCGTTTAAAATATTGACCAAACATAACCTAACAAAAGTTATGATTAGGTCGATGATTACCTTGAAATATAAATCATGTTGTATTTAATAGATGAAAAATTTAGGTAAGTTTAGGCTGGTTAGATGGTTTGTTACGTAATAATAAATACAGAGTTGTTATATTTGCAGGTAATTTCTAAAGTAATTCTCAACGAAAGTGTAGCACAAACAATTTATGACCAAATTACTTCTTCTCGTAATAAACAGCTTAAACTGTTGTGAAGCTGTTAATAATGTGGTGAATAAAAGTTCTCGGAGACCTTACGATTTACAATCGAATAGTCTCTTCCTCAGGGTGAGGAGGACGGTTAGTAGGCCTGAAAGGTACGATCAACAGTGCCTAACTGACCTAGGGTCTACCTGCGCAGCTAAACCATAGGGTGTCGTGGCAGTTGCAACCAGTGCCACTTGCGACCCAGCAATATGCCACCTTGCCACTTGCTACTCTACTATTCAATATTGGTATACTTCAACTAAACTAATCGATTTAAACCAATACTGGATCCAATGATCAATCGTATCACATAGTTTATCGTATTATAAGGAAACCTGTTCCGCTAATTCATTCAGCAGAGGTTGGAAAATACCAACTATCATACCATGGCTACCATACCACGTCACATGTGGAATGTAGATGGCAGAAACTCTGAGTTAAATGCCTTGGTTGGAAGGAAGATACCCAACTTTTGTGTTCACAATAAGAAGCTAGAAATAATAACTATGGAACATCTTTCATTTTAAAATCTAAAGAACTTAGAGAGATGGCAAAAAAAATTCAAAAACGTCGACCAGAGAATAAAAAAAATCCATGATGAGTTCAAAAACAGAGGTGACTGGAAAACATGTTTGTGCATTGAGCTGTGTAAATAAGTTGGAGTGAACAAAAACGTCACATAGACGCTACAGACCGATTGTGTAATTAGTTAATTTTAAATACTGTTTAGCTAGGCAGCTAACTAAATAAATGAAAATAAAATTTGAAAGTAAACAATTTCAATAAATAAATAAATGGTTACCTAAAGTTCAACCCCAAACCTCCCCGTGGTAGCTTGCTGACAACTAGTGGTATGCTAATACGCACTGGGCTAATATGGGGCTCTGGCAGAATATATTTTTTGACACGCATTAATACTTTCCTCTGTAACAAGGGGTCGCATGTGGCACAGTATGCTAAGAGCTTGGTCGCAAGTGGCACGATTTTTGTTGGATCGCAACTGGCATGGTCGCAACTGACACGTAACCTACCATAGACCAGGGGGGACCAGAAATAACCCGGCTACGTAACTTACTACAATTTTGCAATGGAATGACTTATATTATTCATGGTATTTAAAGGGATAAAACCTCATCAAAATATAATAAGTTTTACATAAATTGTGTTTAACAAAATCAGCGGATTTTTAAAATGATTTCCCCTTTACTTCACTAAAAGCTTTTATGAATAGTCAAAGCCTAATCCGTCCCAAGGTAATTAGGGAATAGGGTCTATCTTGTTAATATGAAGCGTTGGAATTAAAGCATTAAAACTTTATTAATTATCGAACGCGATTACCCTAACTGCTTTTCTTCAGCGTTAAAACTTTATTATTTAATTAAAAGTTAAATGGATAGCAGGGTTTTCCGCGCTTGCCCGCACTTACACGGACTAATCAGAACTGTACGAGTGTAGAATGTTCTCGAGAATTTAAAATGAGTTTTTTTCTATTTATTATTTGAGTGGATTTCTTTCATGACGTCATACTTGGTAATGCGTTAGCATAAAGTGACGTTTGTAACAAGTAGGTAGTGTTTCTACATGGGTAAGGATATTACTGGTAGTAAGGGAAAGGCAATTGGTCTCGTGGGTGGTGCTGTTGGCTTTAAAGGGTTCGAAGCCCAAAGCATGAAATAAATAATGACGTATACTATTTTAGTACTTCATCAGCCATCTAGAATAAGTGCCTGGAGCAAAACTGGATAAGTAATAACTGGCTGACTACATTTCTGACAGCATTTTCGTCTGTGATCGTTTTGATAAAACTAAACAAATGTCTTCTTGATCAGAGGAACAAATAAATATTATTCCAAAATAAATTTTAAATATATCACAGTTCCTAGAGCATTATTATAGTAAATGTTAAATTTAAACAAAAAACTATATTTTCTGTACCAAATATTTTCCTATATTTAGAAACTTTGCATGCTCTGATAGAAAACAAATTTACCTTTAGTGATAGGCGACTATGTCCACTGGAGTGCTGACTGTACTGTCAGCACTATGGAACCTGAAAGTATCTGTATTCCACATCTTTGTTCCCAACATTAACATCTCTTCATTAGTACTATGTGAGTTCCACATCTTCTTTCCCAACATTAACATCTTTTCACTACTACTATGGGCGTTCCACATCTTCTTTCCCAACATTAACATCTCTCTATCACTATTATCTTAGTTCCACATCATCTTTCCCAACATTAATATCTCTTCATTAGTACTATGTGAGTTCCACATCTTCTTTCCCAACATTAACATCTTTTCACTACTACTATGGGCGTTCCACATCTTCTTTCCCAACATTAACATCTCTCTATCACTATTATCTTAGTTCCACATCATCTTTCCCAACATTAACATCTCTCCACTACATATTGAGTTCCACATCTTCTTTCCCAACATTAATGTCTCTCCACTACTACTATAGTGGGTGTGTTGTAATCTGAGATTTAACTCCGCACTGGATAACAGTAACCATTTAAATCACCGAGATTTCCCCTGTAAAGTAAACAAATGTAATTGCGTTAAGTAACGCTCAACAGTGGGGGCAAACATATGAAAATTGCTTCATTGAGTGTTTGAACCGTTGTAGACGTATCTAGGAATAAATGGAAATAGTTGGTAAATGTCCTCGCCTAACAATAAGTGTATAACAAAAGTCAATTCTGTAGCAAACGAGTGTATTAATCTTGTGAAATAACTATCTGGGCTCAAAGCTCCATTCAACGTTATCCTAGCCACCAGTATTTACACTTCCTTCATTGGGGATGAAATGATTGCCTAAAACACATAAAATATAATCTGAAAAATAACAAGGATAAAAACAAACGTTTATATCTTAATATAAGGGAATATAAAATGTATGAAAAGTATTCTAAGAGGGAAAAGGGCTGGACTGAAAAAGAGAGGATAAATGTCCTGGAAATCAGTCAGATTCTAGAAAAACAAGAACCTAGATGGTAATGATTGATCATTTTGCAGAAAACAGGGAGGAGACGATATTTTCGCAGTTTTAAGGCGTTTGATGAAAGATAGAAAATAATTGTGAATATATAGGAAGATTATAAATCCTACTGATAGAGGATATATGGATAATATGACGTCACGTATGAAATAGACCTGCTCTGTAGTGGGGTAAAAAAATGGGATATTTTTAATAGAAGGTGGATAACAAAGGGTGGAAAAATTAGGTAGCCATGCATGCTAAATAAAGGAATTAGTAAAGGCAATTTAAAGGAAGATTATGTCGTGGAAGTACGTTATAGGAAGAGCAAAGGTAATCCTGCTATCAAAGGCGGTGAAAAGAGGTGTGTCCATCTGCTGAAGGAAATGGGAGCGGTTAATAAGTTACACCTAGGAGGTTAAATTAAGGGTTGGTATATGGAGAGTAAGTCAGAATAGCATATGCGGAGAATTATTACCACCAAAGAGAAATCGAGAAAAATAGACTCTTAAACGTAAGTGGTAAGAATCTATATATTATTTTATTGGTCCTTTCTACCTGAGAATAGAATGTAAGAAGAGGTTAGCCTAAGCGATGGTAACATCCCTTAGAATGTAGAGCGAGTCAAGAATGAGAACTTGTACAACATGTCATGGCCTATTCAAGACATTATTCGCTGAAATTAAAAATAAATTTAAAGGAAATTCCTACAGAGGTCGACAAAGAAATATTTTATTTCAGTTACTTTTTATTAAATAATTAATCTAGATAAAGTATACACATTTTTATTTAGTTAATTAGAGCTTAGCTATTCAAAAGGTAAATCTCAAATTAGTGAACTCAAAATCTTACCAATAATTAGTTTATAATAAGCAAACACACTAGTTCACGACAGTCTAGTTTCGGTGACGATATCGCCTTCCTCAGTGCTTGGCTACTCTTGAAAGTATATGCATATGACAGAATAACAATATTAACTAGCAAAATAGTGAAAACAATTATTAATTTAATTAGTTAATTAATATTTTAATAAAAGGTACTAATATCAAGTGTCATAAACAAAAAGTTTTAAAAAAATCATTTGAACTTGATTCGATGAATAATAACTATTTTATTAACGATTGAAAATTTGAGTAAGACATATATTAGCAGAGTGTAAAAAATAGAAGGAATTGGATAAATTGGCCAACGAAAATATAGGGAACCACCCTAAAGGTTTACTAACAACCAAAAGGTTTAACTGAGCTACACAGAGCGATGATTAAAACTTTCGTAGTATTATGGATGAGGCATTGTTTAAGGGAATAATAAATATAATATATACTTGTAAAATAAAACGATATTGGCAATTAGTTTTGCAACATATTGGTCAAATACTAGATTGGTTAAGATGTTTGATAATTTGATAGGACTTTTGTTTTCAGTAAAATGTAATCAAACATAATTGAGGTATATTAATAGGTTTCAGTTTAAATAAATACAGGATAGAAAATGGTTGACGAAAAGTATTAACAGCCATTAAATAGAAACAATAATGGGATTTTACTTCTTGTAAAAGTTGTGTTATTTTAATAAATGATAAATAAATATTGAATTATTATATTATAAATTATAAATTAAAAAAATTTTTTAGAAAGATTTAGTTAATTTGCAAATAAGCAGATTTAAAATTTAGGTACAAAATATTATTTTAACAAGTATAGATTAACTATTATATATAAAATTGTTTGATTAAATTCTTTAAAGTTTTTGTTAATTCTGATTATTATTATGTGATTTCATATTTAGTTTCATAAAAATAAAATACTTTTATAATTTTATATCTACTATGAGTAATACCAATGGAAAATAATTTTTTAAAAGATTTTTAACCGTGGATAAAATTAATAAACCTTAGCGAAACTAATTTGTACGTATCGAAAAATAATTTCAATATTATTTAAAACACAAAGAAATTCAAATTGCATTGTTTTATTTGCGTAACTTTATAATTATTTTAACAATAGCGCTATTCATGTTGGTAATAAAGCTACACAAATATTTGAGCACAGATTGTTATTTTTGCTATAAAAAAATTCTAAAAACGACAAAAGAAATAAATAATATAAAGAGGAAAATAATCGAGTGTAAAATCGATTGTATGCACTAATTATAATTGCTATATAAGATCGATACATCGACCATAGCTTGTTGATTCTCGTCACACGATATCGTCATGTATGTCCAGCTGTTTCTTGTCGCTGCTTGCTTGGAGGCTTTGGTGCTTGGACTCCCTCCTTTGGCGGGACCAGAACATGCTCATAGTCTCTCAAACGAGGACAGTGGTGACTTGGTGCTCACAAAATCCGCGAGTTACGTTGAAGAGCTTCCACAGGCAAAAGTAAGTACAATGATTTCGATTTTAAAAAAATATTAATTGCACAATATTGGTCAATGATTATTAACTATTAAATATCTAAATAGCGATATTAAACTGCTAAATTTATTATATATTATTATAACATTAATGAGTATCATGAGTATTAATGAGTAAAATACATTCTTTGTAACCTTACAGCGTCCAACAGTCGGCCTCATCCCTCAACAGTTTTCCCTTCTGTATGGGTTTTCCCTCTTCTGCTCCAACTTTTATCTTCACTGCTTCCTCGATCTGCTGTACTCGAGGCCATGCACTTTTACCTTTTCTATTCCCCAACCTTTACCTTCACTGCTTCCTCGATCTACTGTACTCAAGGCCATGCACTTTTACCTCTTCTATTCCCCAACCTTTACCTTCACTGCTTCCTCGATCTACTGTACTCGAAGCCATGCACTTTTACCTCTTATGTTCCCCAAACCTTTACCTTCACCGCTTCCTCGATCTACTGTACCCGAGGCCATGCACTTTTACCTCTTCTATTGCCCAACTTTTATCTTCACGGCTTCCTCGATATGCTGTACACGAAGCCATGCACTTTTACCTCTTCTATTACACTTCCACCTTCAAGTGCCTATTGGTACAATTGTTTCCTCCTTCCTTTAATGAATCCGCGCCATATTATTCTTCTATGCTTTTCTTTTACATTTTGTACTACATTTTTCGTTAATTGTTCCTTCTATGACAGTTAGAACTTATATTATTCTATATAGAACATGGTCTAGTAGTTTTACATTTCAAGAAGAGCTTTTTCGTAACATTTATTAAGCCCCTCCCCAATTGTTTCTGATTTTTCTTTGAACAGAACATTCTTCGTATGTAAAAGGAAATCATACTTATGTATAGTTATGTATTTATCCACTGGAGATACTAACATCCCGCAGAAGGAATCTTATAAATATTTTCAGTATAATTATTTTAATTTATTGAACGACAAAAATATTTTTCTTATAATCAGTAAAGTTTGTACAACCAACACCGCGACAGGTAAGAGACAAACAAAAATAAGACGCACGGGTTTTTACATATAGGCCACCGTATACTTTGCCTCCGGGAGCGTGCATCTGGTTTTTATTATTTTGGCTTCACTACTCAGATATTACTCGGATTTCTTTGTTACATAAATACTCCCAGTAACAATTATGTTAAAATGTATTTCACAAATCTCTGCAGCCCTGTCATTAATCACTGGGTAAATGTTTTTAGTTCTGTATGTAGCTTTAACAATGCGATACATTCTACTTTACGCCATCCCGGTACCTCACTTACAGCTTTCACCAGACGCAAAGTGACAAGCGGTAGACTCAAATATAAATCATCCGGGCGCCTGCCGGATCCAACAGCTTCGATAGGGTAAAACTATTTAATATATTGTAAAAACAAAGTTTGTTACAAAGACTAGTATATTACGCCGAAGATCTATCTGTAACATTTGATATTTAGTCTTCTTTACAATAACAATACTCCCAAACAGTGAGTGAATCTGATAAACTGTCAATTATTCTATTTTTATTTTATTTTACCGAGTTGTCTTCAATTTAATTATGATGCCCAATTATGTTGAACATTTTGACGATATTATGGAACGTTTTAGAATATCTAGTTCTTTTTCTTAACATACGTGTTTGCGATTACATCACAGAGCAACATGTACTCACAATACATCACGTTTTGTGGCTCTTCTAACTTTATATCCCGATTTTATTTGATGCGCAATCATTCTGCAAATGAACAATTGGTTATAACAGTTAGCGATAGTTAACCATTTAATAATAAATACACAAAAACCTCTTAACCACAAACTTTCTTTAATAGTTAACCATTTGCCTATAGAAGCATTTACTTGTATCTAAAAGAGGATGACCGTATCGGTCCATTATCCTCATGGACCATACCACAATTAGACCAAACGTAAGTGCAACTATTGGTAAGCTTTTAAATATATAAAAAATTTTTGAAGTGTTATACTTTTGTGAAGTATGTAAAAGCTTACCAAAAAGTCTTTGAAGTGTCTAGTTGCTTTCTGTTAAGTTGATAATTATAAAAGAGATCATTTTGTTTTTTTTATACTCGTCAGGTAAATTAATCACTTTGTAACAAGTAATTCTCAAAATAGAATGGCAATAAAAGTTTCACGATGAAAATGGAAAAACTGTTAAAGATTCGGATGACGTAAGTACCACCAATGAGGAGTTACCACCAGATAAGTGTAAAATTCTATATTGATGTATTATTATTCTCAAAATATATGTTAGCGTACATAGAAATATGTTGCCACCATATTTTCCCTCATCATATGATAAATTCCAGAGACAAGGAGGTTTCGACTTAAAGAAAAGCAGCAATGTTTCATTCTGTCCGTCTAGAATCCTCGTGTATTCTTTTTAATTTTTATATATAAATCTGTAACTCTTTTTAATTTCTCTGCTACTTGTTTCGGTTGCTCCAGACCATCCTCACGTCTGGCCGTCACAAAATAAAACAATTAAATTTTTTCATTTGCTTTCAATTATTATATATGAATGTTTATCTCTTTTCAACTTTACTGCTACTTGTTTCGGTTGCTCCAGACCATCCTCACGTCTGGTCATCACAAAACAAAACAATTAAATTCTTTCATTTGCTTTCAATTATTATATATGAATGTTTATATCTTTTTAACTTTACTGCTACTTGTTTCGGTTGCTCCAGACCATCCTCACGTCTGGCCATCACAAAACAAAACAATTAAATTCTTTCATTTGCTTTCAATTATTATATATGAATGTTTATATCTTTTTAACTTTACTGCTACTTGTTTCGGTTGCTCCAGACCATCCTCATGTCTGGGAATTATAAACAATTAAATACATAACACCACAACCTCTAGCAATAAGATAATGTTACGTAATAAAAAACCTCTAATCCGTCAAATTATAGTATTGTGAATTGAAAGTGTTATTGATATAATAAAGTTTACTCATACCTGTTGGTTTACTCAGTTACTATTTCACAATATTTGTTGTCTAGAGGAATATAAAAAATATCTTTCTTACTTTTTATAATTGGAAGAAATGTTAATTCTCAAAATAAAAAAGAAATGAAATTTTTAGGGCGAAGAACGAAAATCTCTTGACGATATCGATGACGATTCTACTATCATTGAGCCTGTATTGAACTCTGTAAGTGTAAGTGAACTCTAATACTTTACTTAATTATGTAGTTACGCCTAAAATTATATTTTGGGAGAATGGAAATAACTGTTTATCTCTATATTTTCTATCGTAACTAAAAAAAAAATTAAACATAAAATGCTATAATTTCTAACAATACCATAATATTACATTTACATAAACAATACTTTCCTAATTGTTTCACTTTATGAAAAGACAAATTGTGTTTATAAAACTATTTATTACTTTATTACACTTGTTTCTATTATCTTAGCAAAAATATTACTTTATATTTATCATTTAATATTTGTTGTCAAGAGGATTATAAACAAAAATTGTTTAAAGCTTATTCCTATTTAGGTTACCAAAAAAAAAAAAAAAAATATTTCAGTTTCTTCTTATTTAATAATTACAATTTATATAAATAAAGTAACATAACCTAATCGTTAAAACTGCTGCTCTACCACTTAATCTAGAATATAACTTCAATTGTTGTGTGAAATTATCACTTATTATCACTTATTTTAAGTGGGCCAAAATAACTACATTGCATACTTTGCCCATTTAGTAAAAAGATTTCCTGCTATATAAAACTAAAATTAATTCATTTAATTAAATTAATGAATTATTAATTGGAAACACTGTATTAACATTTTAACTTAAGTAGATGAATAAAAAGTATTTAATAATTAAAAACTTGAACAAGAAATATATATATAAGTAGAGGGAGAGCTAACAGAAGAAGCTGAGGAGGAGAACTAACTATTTTAAAAGAGGAGAATTTGTAAATTTTTTAATATTGTGTAATTTCCAAATAAAAACGAAATAAAATTTTCAGGATGGAATTGGAAAAAGTCTTATCGATATCAATGATGAGTCTATCATCGCTGAACCGTTATCGAACAAGGTTAGTGTCGTCACTTTATATGTTTTATCAATGCTTAATATATATATATATATATATATATATATATATATATATATATATATATATATATATATTTATATATATATGTGAGTGTGTGTGTGTGTGTGTGTGTGTGTGTGTGTGTGTGTGTGTGTGTGTGAGAGAGAGAGAGAGTGTGTGTGTGTGAGAGAGAGAGAGAGTGTGTGTGTGTGTGTGTGTGTGTGTGTGAGTGTGTGTGTGTGTGTGTGTGTGTGTGTGTGTGTGAGTGTGTGTGTGTGTGTGTGTGTGTGTGTGTGTGTGTGTGTGTGTGTGTGTGTGTGTGTGTGTGTGTGTGTGTGTGTGTGTGTGTGTGTGTGTGTGTGTGTGTGTGTGTGTGTGTGTGTGTGTGTGTGTGTGTGTGTGAGTGTGTGTGTGTGTGTGTGTGTGTGTGTGTGTGTGTTTGTGTGTCGACAGAGAAATGTTTTATTTTAGTTACTTTTTATTAAATAATTGTAATAAATATAATTAAAAGTATTATGATGCGCGTTAAAACAGCTGTTCTTTAAATCAGCTGACTTCTGAAATCATGTTATCATTTAATTTAAGCCAAATGGGACGAAATAACTATATTGCATACTTTGCCTCTTTTATGAAAAGTTTTTCTCCCATGTAAAACTAAAACTAATCAAGTTTGAAAAAAGTTTGAACTTTAAAGGAAGAATAAATGTATTTAAAGATTGAAAATTGGAACAAGATATAAATAAACAAAGTGCGAACTAATAGAAGGAATTAAAAAAAAAAGAACCGTGGAATAATACAAATTGTTTAATTCTAATTGTTGAAGAAACACATTTATATTTTGAAGTATTGGTTACTAAACATCTAACTAGGTTGCCTTAGAAGTGAGCTCCACTGCTCAAACACCAAAGTTAGCCACCTTTGTGTCACCGTATAATCATGTTACAATGGTCCCATTTCTCCTCGAATATCCTTCCAAAGTTCCAACCTCCTAGGAACCTCTCAGTGATTATTTTCACTTGTGTGTTTCTACTACCGCACATCCTTATTTCCGTTCCAAACCAGCCACCTTTTGTGCTCATGTAGCACGAAACCTGTCTGGTTTATTCGTCAATGGAAGGTTTTCTTTTCTAGCAGAGACATTAACGGCTTACAGTTGTACAACAGATGGCTTTCCTCCATAAACACTGAAGTACATTACCAATACAGACATTTTATATTCTAGCATCAGGATGTAATTTTTAGTAAACATTTTCATTCTTAAAATTACTTGTTCCATTATCTTCTAAGGTCCTAAGTCCAATGAAACATAAAGTTCTCTCTTCCTCTTTAAACTTCACAATCAATGTTTTCAACCTTCTACTGGTGGCTGGTTTTGAATCGCAGATGTAGGCTACTCCCTCAAACCTTGGCAAGTTTGGAAACGACACAATCGTTTGTTATCAAGCATTTATTGCTTACCGTACTTTCATCTCCTTCAGAACCCGCTGATAAAGGCGCACAAATAAAGAAATGCACAAGAACTCACAAAACAATACACTTTTTGTCATACGCGTTTCAATGACCTATGTCATCACCATCAAAGAAGCAAAAAAGCTGTAAATTTTTATATTTGAAATTGTGTCACTGGTGATTTTGATTTAAGTCAATGAAACGCGTATGAAATTAAAGTATATTGTTTTTTGAGTTCGTGTGGAGTTATTTAGTTATTTATAACCTTAACTCACAAACGAGAAAAATTATTACTTATAAAGGGGTATTTTTTAAAAATAAATCTGTTACCAATCCTTGAATGGCATTCCAACACTTCTCCTTCCGCCCAGAGGTCTGGCGTTTTCAAGGCCTATGTTTAAATTATTCAGGATTGATTAATCACTGTTACTCCTTGATTAAAATAACTCACTGAGTAAGCTATGGTGCCTATTTAGAGTTTTTTCTTATTCCACTTTTAATGTCACCAAAGTGGAGGCCTCTCTCGAGAACACAAATGTTACACAGAAATTTAAATTTCTTAGCTTTTATTTTGCCTCGAACCTACCAGGTAATGAAATTTGGCAACTCATTTTTAACAAAATTCCAACCAATTAATTTCGGTCACAGAGGTCATCTTAATTATTTTGCTTTCTTCAACATCTCGTTTATCGTTGTACTCTTTAAGCTTTAATGCTCCCCTCATAACCTAACCTCAACGAATTACATCTACAATGGACAGAAAGGTAGAGCTTTTGCAAGTTTTTATTTTGGGGCTTCCACGATTTCGTCCTTTTCAGTGGAACACTTATAAGGAGCAGCTCTAGGACGCCACATAGAGATATGTACCGTCGTCCATAGATACAAACTCGAGACAATATCATCTATAAAACTCTTTCTTTAAACAATCGTTGATTTTGTAATTGTATCAATTTGTACGTTTTAGAGTCATTAAAATATGTTGTAACAATTAAAATATTGTGTTTCAGGATGATGATGACGATGACAGTCTGAAACGTCGCAAGTAAGCGCGGTCAGAACAGGTACTTGTTGTGTGAATTATAAATCTTTGTATATTTAATTATGAAATAATTTTTTTCCGATCTGTGCAAGATATCTAGAACTTGGAGAAATCTTCGTCCTTTGATCCCTACCCTCCTACCTTCCCTAAGGTACTATCAGGGGAAATACACCCACTCTTGCTTATTCCTCTTCGGTCTGGGGTATAGAGTAGACAACTATGTACCTTCCACACACACACACACACAAACAAACTGACACACACACACACACACACACACACACACACACACACACACACACACACACACACACACACACACACATACACACATACACATACACACACACACACACACACACACACACACACACACACACACATACACACACACACATACACACTCATACACACTAACATACACACACACACAAACATACACACATACACACTCATACACACAAACATACACACACACAAACATACACACACACACACACACACACACACACAAACATACACACATACACATACACACACACACACACACACACACACACACACACACACACACATACACACACACACACACACACACACACACACACACACACACACACACACACACACATACACACACACATACACACTCATACACACAAACATACACACTCATACACACAAACATACACACACACAAACATACACACACACAAACATACACACACACAAACATACACACATACACACACACACACATACAAACATACACACATACACACACATATAGTCTTTTATCGTCGGTTAATGTGATAAGGGCAGCTCTACAAAAGCGTTTGTTTGTGTTTCAGGTAACTGGTGTCTGAACCGTTTAAAGCTGCAAAACAGAGGAGGAATTTAATCCTATGACGATATTTTAAAATTAAATATATTGAAATAATATCCATTGAGTTCTCTTTCTTTACTATTTTTTATAGAATTATTTTCCTCCAAATCCTCATTTTTACAAAATATGTCCGAATAAGTAAAATATAGGGCCAAAATGTGGCGCTTCTGGTGATAGAAGCCATGGACGTTTTGGTTATGAAAGCAAGCACTTTACCCACTGGCGTGCTCAACCGCCTATCAGCCTCTGCAAGTATCATGAATACATACGCTGCACATCCTGTACGTCCTGAATTCATTTCCTCCCTACCGGAAGCATATCCTGTGCTTCCTGCGTCAAAGTGCCACTCCAGCGTGGATTACACAAAAACATTATATTACATTAAAACTGCGGTTCATTTCTCAATTGTCTTTGGAATTACATAGCAACACTAACGCTTGTTAAAAAGATCAGTATGACGAAATGTTTTGGGGTTGTTTCAATTTTTAAAAAGAACTTTATTTAACAGGATTCATCTCTAACTACAGGTTTTACCTCTTAAATGTATTTATAGAACGGTTACTTTACATAACTGAACTTTTACGCGATAAGCTCCATGTTAGTCACTTCTTAGGTTTAATAGCCCTATGTAATGTTTTCGGAATAGTTAGTACACAATCGAAGTGATTTTTGTACGGGATTCATTTTTAACCACATGTTCAGTAGGCTACTAATTATTTAATATACAAATATTTTTAGAATGGTAGATACATAACATTTTACATGCTCAAACTCCATGGTAATTAATTCACAGTTTTAAATAACTGTGTAAAATGTTTTCGGAATAATTAGTACATAAAGTGATTTTTGTACGAAATTCATTTCTAGTAGCATGTATAATACACAATATTTAATAAGTAAATATTTTCAGAATGGCTAATAGATAGCTAATATTATTAAATCCATAGTATAAAAACGTGAAATAATCTTTTATATTTGTAGTTTATTATTCTTGCTAAACACATTAATTTTATCAAAATTTGAATGTCCCTGGATGCCAGGTAAGTTTCTCTCGCACGCACGCACACTCACCCGAGCGCAGAGGGTTAGGATAGTCTCGAGCCTAACGGCCGTATTTCCGCTCCGTTAGTCATTTAGTTGCATCTTCTAACCAAACTCTAACTTTCTAGGTTGTAATTTTAGCTAAAAATAGTTAGTAAATATTTATTCTATTTACAATTACAAGGAAAATGACACCAAACTACCCACGATTTACTTTGGTAGTTATTAGTCACTTTCACGTATTAGGTAGTGTTTTCTTTTAGCGTTTTTACAGTGTTTTTATTTCACGTTGTCCCCTCATGAACAGTGACAATAAATTGTGCATTGTTTGGTATAAATTTTCTCGTAATGATGTGCAGAATTAATTTATGCTAAGCTTTCTGAGGTGGTTGTCAAATTAGAGTTTGATCAAGGAAGCACCACTAGGGGTCTAATAAACAGAGCCCCTGGAGGAATACGGTCCTAATTCTCTGCCTTTACGTGTGAGTGAGACTACCTGGCTTACAGAGGAACTCGCATTTTGCTATTACTATAGTTGAATAAATCGCGACTTTACAATAAGGAGCATAGCTAATTTTACCAAGAGGTTTCGTTCGAGCAGCTAGCACTGATTGGAAGATCCGTCATTCTATCACAGGCAATTAGATGTTTGCTATTATGTATTCTAACAGCATCCCTAACGTAGTTTTTTAGCTCAATTATGTTCGACAGTGCACTATATTGTGTAAAGAGACTTAGATCCAACGACCAAAGCGTTAAGGGCAGGACTATGGGAAGTGGTATAGCCCCAGTACTCTGAGAACCATAAGTTCCTCCTTGCCGACCCCTCTGCACCGTGGACACTCTCTAACCAAAGGCCGAAGCGTCAGGCAGACCAGCAACTGTGTTTAGGTGACTAGAGTTTGTCCAACTCTGGGTTTACCAGCACTCCCAAGCGCAACGGTTCGGACTAGAGAAGGTGTGAGAATATGTGTAAAGGTTGTGTTGTTAATGATGTGTGTGTAGGAAGTGGACATGTGAAGTGAGTGTTGTCAGTAGAGTTTAGGTTAGTATGGGGTACCGTGAGGGACGCCACACCTCTCTTAGTAAGTGCGGCTAGTCTGCACTCCCCTGCAGGGTGTTGTTGTGTAGGTCGGTTCCACATATACTGACCTAGTCAGTTAACATGTATTATATAGTACATGGTATTGTATATATGAATCATTTTTTATAATTTTTATGCCATCCATATTGTATACACGCTATTGTACATATGGGTTGATTTCGGATATTGTATCGAGTTGTATTGAGTTATTGTAAAGGTTATTCATATTTAAAACAAGTTATTATATAGGCCATCCATTTTGAATACATGTGATTGTATAGCTCATCCATCTTCTATACATGGCTATTGTATATGCCATACATATTGTATACATGGTTATTGTATATGCCATCCATATTGTATACATGTTATTGTATATGCCATCCATCTTGTATACTGTTACTGTATATGCCATCCATCTTGTATACATGGTTATTGTATATGCCATCCATCTTGTATACATGGTTATTGTATATGCCGTCCATATTGTATACATGTTATTGTATATGCCATCCATCTTGTATACATGGTTATTGTATATGCCATCCATCTTGTATACATGGTTATTGTATATGCCATACATATTGTATACATGGTTATTGTATATGCCGTCCATATTGTATACATGGTTATTGTATATGCCGTCCATATTGTATACATGGTTATTGTATATGCCGTCCATCTTGTATACATGGTTATTGTATATGCCATCCATCTTGTATACATGGTTATTGTATATGCCATCCATCTTGTATACATGGTTATTGTATATGCCATCCATCTTGTATACATGGTTATTGTATATGCCATCCATCTTGTATACATGGTTATTGTATATGCCGTCCATATTGTATACATGGTTATTGTATATGCCATCCATCTTGTATACATGGTTATTGTATATGCCATACATATTGTATACATGGTTATTGTATATGCCATCCATATTGTATACATGGTTATGGTATATGCCATCCATCTTGTATACATGGTTATTGTATATGCCGTCCATATTGTATACATGGTTATGGTATATGCCATCCATCTTGTATACATGGTTATTGTATATGCCGTCCATATTGTATAAATGTTATTGTATATGCCATCCATCTTGTAAACATGGTTATTGTATATGCCATCCATATTGTATACATGGTTATTGTATATGCCATCCATATTGTATACATGGTTATGGTATATGCCATCCATCTTGTATACATGGTTATTGTATATGCCGTCCATATTGTATAAATGTTATTGTATATGCCATCCATCTTGTAAACATGGTTATTGTATATGCCATCCATATTGTATAAATGTTATTGTATATGCCATCCATCTTGTAAACATGGTTATTGTATATGCCATCCATATTGTATACATGGTTATGGTATATGCCATCCATCTTGTATACATGGTTATTGTATATGCCATCCATATTGTATACATGGTTATGGTATATGCCATCCATCTTGTATACATGGTTATTGTATATGCCGTCCATATTGTATAAATGTTATTGTATATGCCATCCATCTTGTAAACATGGTTATTGTATATGCCATCCATCTTGTATACATGGTTATTGCAGCTTGATGGGTTTTGAGCAAGTAGCCTACGAGCTGCATCAAAGGCAAGTAAAGATAACTGGGATGATATCAGACTAGAAATGCAGCGTCTGCTGAGACATGGTTCTAAATTATTGTTGTAGAAGGTGCTACGAGTTAGGCACTGGAGAAGGCCCTACTATGTAGGTTACCGGGGAATAAGGTAGTTATTTCGTATTAATAAATACACCATCTTTATCTGGTAAATTAACTTTATTTATAATTGTAAGCTACTTATATCAGGGATAGGACGGCTTAGGGCTAGGCACGGACACTCAGAAACTTTCACTTTTATACAGGGATGTGTCAATTGCCAACACTTCGAAACCTGACTAAAGAAAGTTCTGGTAAACCCAAGCAACAGCTGAGTGACACCCCCCACCACCCGTTGAGCTCTGGGTAAATCTTTTGTTTCCGTCACGTGCCTAACCCTTCCTTCAACACACCTACAAACCTTAACTATCTGTTTACATTCATACCTACTTTCTAGTTTTGGTGTGGCCGCCACAGAACTGAATTCATTTGCATTTAGTAAGTTACCATCAGATTTATAGACTATGACAATCGATACGTCGAAGTTTTGGGCCGATTTGCATGGACAATCTACTGTGTTCTATCACATTGTTGTTCTATTCACCGCAATCCCAGTTCAGGGCGCATTCTACAGGTGGTTAACCGAAGTTTAAAACAGTTTGTCATCGGTTAGCTTCGGATTAGACGATACGGTTTGAGCGTGACTTGACCCAACTCGATTTAGGTCTGCAATTTAACTTTACCTATTACGCGCAGATATTGGATCGTCTTTGGGCGAGGACGCGGTTAGTCCGAGCGCACACAAACGTTCAACCGCGAAATGTGATTACTTGCGAACTCTTGTTCAACTATTCACTTGTAAAAAAACCCGGGTAAAGTAAATGGGGTAATTTTTTTTCTGAAAGTTGTTTGCCGAAATATCCCTCTCGCAGATATTCGATCCCGGGTCTGCTCTAGCGATACTTCAGCGTGTAGTCCTTGTAAGTCTCTTCTAGGAGATTATTACTTTATTCTAAAAGCAATTTTAAAAAAATCAAACATTTTATAGAAGAACCTTAAGGAAAACACAACGGACTGAAGATGGACACAAAACTTATTAAAATCAAGACGTGTACGTTACAATTATCAGCAACTAAAAAATATGAAATAAATTGAACTTTTACGACCTCGGCATTAAATATTCCGACTACAAGATCCATCTGGGTTCTCGTATAGCAAACAGGTCACCAGAGACAATTTTAAGGAAGCATGCAATAACTATGCTTCCATATATCACGCGATATGACGTCACATAACGGGTGATATTTATCTTTACACTAAATTTATGGAGGCACTATTTGTCCAAGGGCGGCATAAGTTATGATTTACATAACAGGATGTTCTCATTTTGCGTGATTTATCAAATGTTTGTCAAGAGGCCAAAACAGAAATTGTGCCTTCTCTGTTAAAGTTATGTGGACATGTTTTTCATGAACATTAGAAGTTATTTCTTGTTAAATAATGTTTATTAAATAATTATTTTAAATAGTTTTAAAATAGGTTAATGTTTTTACATTTCCCTTACGAATTGAAATTTGTGTCAACTTAATAATTTTAAAGTTTAATCTATTATTACGTGTTGAAGATGTTATTGTTAGTTTTAATAATAATGACGTCATACGGATTTGTAAAATATAAAATGATGCGGAATAGCTGTAATTTGAATAAACATTAGTATACCTTCCATTAGAGATTTTCCAATTGAATACATTCAGTGAATCATATAAGTGGTATATTCCATAAAATAACTGTTACATAGGGGTTCTCAAACCTTCTTTTGTCGGGGACCCCCTCAGTTACTGAAGTTATCATTGCGGACCCCTAAAAAATTACCCTTTACAGTTTTTATTAGTTTAGTTGTAATAACCACTTGAACGATATTTATTTAAAATAAAGAGAAGATATTTAGGTGGAAGAAAGCCTCCTAATAGAGTTATACATATTTTTTTATGTATTTCTTAAATTAAATAGAAGCATTTACCAACTCTAGTTTTATAAAGCAAATATAAAATAACCAAATGAACAGTTACATAGTTAAATACCAATATTTCGTTGTGTAGGATGGCTGATGTTCTCTGCATTTGGGAATCTCTGGAATGTCTGAAAGTTTCAGTCTTAAATCTACTTCAATATTCCAAAGTTGGTTTCTGTTTTTAGGCTTCAGGTTCCAAAGTTCAGAAAATGTATTTTCGCATAAATGTGTGGTGCAAAATGGCGCAGTATGTTCAAGTGCTTTTTTAGCGAGTTTTGTTAGTTTTGCTCGTGCAAGTAACCAACACCTTGCCATGTTATTTTAATTTTGTAATAAAAATGGTTGTTCGAAAGAAAAGCGGACGGTTTTTTGTATATATGCTTTTTAAAATAGAGATTCAAATATCTTCCCCGGACCCACAAAACCACGTCCAGTGGTCTGCGGACCCCCAACACCACGTCCTGTAGTCTGCGGACTCGCAAAACCACGCCCAGTGGTCCGCAGACTCCCAGCACCACGCCCAGTATTCCATGGACCCCCAACACCACGCCCAGTGGTCCGCGGACTCCCAACACCACCCCCATGGTCTGCCGATCCACAACACAGGCTCAGTGGTCCGCGGACCCCCAACTTCACGCCAAAGATTTTAGAAGTGCTTCGACCTTATAGAGGCTTTGTTTCGTAAGAAAATAAGGTGTAGAATAATTTGTAAACGAAGTGAATGGAAGAATGAATTTGATTGAAAATTAAAAATATGTATTCAAGTCGACATATAATAGATTGTAGGCCTAAGTAAGAAAGAGAAAATATCAAAAGAAGTATAAAGTAAAGAAAAGTTACATTCAAACAACATATTCCCTATTTTCATACTAAATTAAATTAGAAGGTTATAATTAATTAATACTTGGCTTTATGGGTAACTCTGACATAAACACTCTGATTTCGCAAATAGGGGGTCCAGGGGTTGTACATTTTCTCGAGGGAAATTATTTCCTATTTATAAATAGAAACATATCCAATGTGTGAAAATAGACTTTTCATGAGAATTGATTAATATTTAAATATTTAAAAGCATCATATAAATAACCATAAGCAATATAAAACCTATATTTATCTACTAAACTGACTTTTTCTATGTTGAGTAATCATTAATCATAATGCGGTAAGCCAAAGCGTTCCACTTTATAAAGAAAAACTGTTTATTCTAATGAAAGTATTATAAACATTCATTGTTGAAAATGTTTTAAAATTAATCTAATATAAAAACTCATAAAACATATTTTTAAAAAAATACTGAATATAATGTGGAAAAACAAATTACCAAAATAATATATAAATATAATGGAATAGAGAAACCTAATAAAATAATAATATATATTATTACACAATATATAATAATATACACTACACATTATTATTTTAATACTGATAATAATATAATGGACTTGTGTGAGTATATATATATATATATATATATATATATATATATATTTTTTTTTTTTTTTTTTTTTTTTTTAAAGATTAAATAATATACACTAATTACAGGAATAATTTATTGAATAATACACTCAAAGCTTTTCGTTGGTTGACATTACCAACATCCTCAGGAGTTACAATACTAAGAATGTATTGTAATACTCAGGATTCTTAGTATTGTAATTCCTGAAATGTCAACCAACGAAAAGCATTGAGTGTATTATTCAATAAATTATTCCTGTAATTAGTGTATATTATTTAATCTTAAAAATAATTCTAACAGGAAAACATATTTGATATTCTACACACACACACACACACACACACATATATATATATGAAAATTCTAACGAAAAAGTTCAAATATGAAACAAAATTAATTAAAATGTGTTGTAAAAGAGTACTATGACTATTATGAGAACTGATACAAGACAGGTCTTAAATGTTATATAGACAATTAATTACTCAACAGAAAATGAATAAATCATGTGTGGAACCGTTCACAATAAATTAATAAAAACACAATTTATTACAATAAGAGTGTAATATTTCCCTCAATGATTTAGGCAGTGTTTTAAAACTTTTATTATTTTATCAATATTTCTTTTAGAAAACTTGTTACATTTGTTTTCTCAGTTTTTATTCCCTCTTACCTTCCTTTATGAAGTTGAACTAATAACAGAGTTTCTAAGCTAAATATTTACTACTAAAGGACAAGAACAAGGATAAATCGACGGCTCAGTGTCAGATTAATGCCATGTTTACGCTGTGAAACCTATTTATTGTGATAGTTTCACAATGCTTAAAAGCAAAGACGCCCGTTCTCCAGAATCTCACGTAGGGGGGTAGTGAAAGCTTCCTTAATGGCGTCCCTTAATAAATTTCCTTGTTTTTACTTCTTTGTACTTCCGGTGACGTAATGCTCTCCGCAAGCGGAAGTCGAGCAATGCTTTCTCTGCTCTAAGCACTATTGCTTGTAGATGTTGTCAAAAAGGCGACAGTAATATTGTTTATTAATATATGTGTGAAGTAACACCGCGGAAGTGTGACATAAAACCCCAGTGTTTACAACAGCGCAACCCTAGTTTTATTATATCTTTAAAGATTTTATTTGTAATAAGGATCAGTTCGTATAACTAATGCGGACAGCCAGTATGACTTATAATCACCTACGGAAGCTAACAAAGAATTGTGAATGCAGATGGGGTCAAGCTATTGAAACCCCCGGGACCCCGGGTAGTTAATAAGGGAGGGGATCATGACTACACGTGTGCAAGTTGTGTTTAATCATTTAAAGTAGAATTAAATGTGAAAAATCTCTGGACTCTATGCGTTTTGGACCGTCACTTATTCGCCCCAGTAAGCAGCTAGCTTAGTATTGCACCGTTATGGAACACATCCGCCCGGGTCCACATTCCAAATAGAAATTCTTCCCACGGGTACCAATGACAATCTATCAGTGCAGGATGAAAGGTACCTCTGATAGCTTTGTATTTTGTGCCAGATTATCCCTAGGCAGTAACGTGCTACAAAAGCCATCGAGAGGTTTCAATGCGGATACAATCACGTATGCGCCACAACATATATCAGCCCCAGTAAGCAGCCAGTCTAGTATTGTGTCGTGGAAACATCCGGTCATGTCCACATTCCATTCAGAATTCCCTCCCAAGGGTAGCAATGACGATGTACCAGTGCAAGATGATGAGTACAGCAGGTGGATCTGTTTTTTTATAGCTATATTATCACTAGGCTTCAGCTTTCTACAAAAACCATCGAAAGACTTAAATGCTGACACTAGATAAAATCGAATATCTTCAAATTTGTTGCAACTTCAGTGGGGACAAAACAGAACAGAGACAACATCAAAGCAAATATGGGGCATGACTATTTGGTTGTTGAAGTAGAGATGATTAGTGACAAAGGTTACAGAGAACAGATAGGCCTATTGTATCTGTGATGGCAGAACTTTATCTTTACCTTGTTAACCGCAGCCTCTCGTTTAAATGGAACATTGCTATTTGAAATGAGTTATGGACAAAGTAGGATACCTTTTAATGTTATACTGTCGGTTTGGTTTATTTTACCAGTGATTATTTAGGACAAACAAAGATGTATCTGAGAGCGTGCTTTGGCAATGATTTCAAAGTAGGATCTGTATACGCCTCATAACCCATAACAATTTTGTATTATTTCTTTATGTGAGTACAACAGTAAATCTTGGAGAATAAAATAAATATAAAATTCAATGAAAATTGTAAATGTAAGTACAGATGTTCTAGCAAGGAGCAAATGTATGTAGCAGTATTTTATGAAAAGATTTGATTATAATTCTTTAAACTTCTATTATAACCAGGCATTAAATCAAGATCTATAGAACGAGTAAGGATTCATTGGAGTCTAATAAATCTGTGCACATTCTCTATTTTCATTGTAACCCTTATTGTTCACCCCTTTTCTGAATATTTTCACTCCTGACATCTTGTTTCTTTGAAAAACCTTTTACTATTTTAAATCAACATCCTTTAGCCTACTCCTCCCATTATTAACATCTTTGGAATAAATAAGGATTCATTTGAGTCTATAAATTCATGTCAGTTTCCACTGAATATTTTAACTCTGGATATCTTGTTCGTTAAAAAAATCCTTCACTCCTTATTCCTTTAATAAATTCTGTAAACCAAAAACATTTATTTGACAAGAAAAATCATAACGCCTTCACTGCCACTCAAAAAACAAAAATTACTTCAAATATAAAAAAAACATAAATAACGTTCCAGACTCTTTCCCGAACCATAGGCCTATTGGTTCACCCCTAATGGCCTTATAACTCCTGGTAAGAACATTTCCTTCTTCCTTCGTCTCTGCAAAATTCCTTTTGCAGATTGCTCTAAGGCCATACAAGTCCTTAGAATTTGTATATTTAATTAAATGTAATAATTGTAACTGCTACCCCAACGTAGATATATTTCAAATATATTTTCGGAAGTTTTAACTCTGTCGGTAATAGCAAAGGACGCGTCTCTCATAACCACTTGAGAGAGAGTTAGGTTTACTCCGCTCTTCCACTGGCAACACTTTAATACTCCCACCACCAAATAACCATTTTGCTTTTGCTCAGAGCCACCTCACCTATCACGTTTTCCTTCTGCGAAGAACTGTAAAAAGTAAACGTTTATCTAACTCCGCCCCGATTCTCGTTGAGTTTGTCACGTAACGATTGCTGGACACACATTTCTATTTCTCAGACTTCGTAAAAATTTAATGAGTTATTTTGAAAAACTCCTCTTAAAATATTGCTCCTTGTGGAATAATAAATAGCTCATAGAAAAGGGGAAACCAACTCTCGTTTTTAAGAGGAAACCTTAACTACAAACTTACATAGATAGGCTCTTAATACGCCTTTATCTAACGCATTATGATTGGTTCATATCAACCAATCTCAGTAAGGGTATTTGGAAAAAAATTAAATACATATAATAAAAATACAAATAAACACAAAAACGATTCCCACAACCGGGGCCATGTTAAAACAAAGTATAAAGTAGAAGGAAACAAATAAAAAAATAAAGCAATATAGCATCTTAAAAAACAAAAAGAAAAAAATGAAAGAAAAACCTGAAACACAATACAAATACAAATCAACAAAAAAATGATTCCCCTAACCTGGGTTATGTTAAAATAAGGTACAAAGTACAAAGAAACAAATAAAAAACTAAAACAATATAACACCTTAAAAAAACAGAAATAAAAAAGGTAAAAAAAATAGAAAACTTGAAACATAATACAATTAAAAATAAACAAAAAAAGATTCCCTTAACTTGGGTCATGTTAAAATTATGTAGTATGAAAACAGATAATAGAAACCGAAATAAAAAACGTAAAAAAATTTAACAGGAATTATATGAGTATGTTTTGTTATATAACTTATAATTCTTTCATATTGGAGTTTCAGCTAAATATGGTTACTGAGAATTTTATTAGAATAGTTTCTTACTGTGTTTTCATACTATGGATTATTTGTTTACATAATTTTTTTTAAACGTTCAATCATTTATCTATATTTTTTGTGAAAATTGAATTATTGTGTGGTATATATATATATATATATATATATATATATATATATATATATATATATATATATATATATAACTTTAGTGTCTTAATACGAACTATATGAAAAAGTTATTTTCTGATATCATGTCGAAACGTTCACAAGATTAATTATTAATGAGATTAAGTATCTTTTAAAAAAATTCTAATAAATTACGATAGTATTACGCAATATACATTCAATAGAATAAATACTACGAAATATAAAGTGCAGAAATATGTAACAGAAGAACAAATTATTAAATGAAAAACCTAAACAAGTTTTGCGTATTGCTAAGCCATTTTAGTAGATTGTGCTTGAACTAATCTATACAACACGATGCACCAACAGCGATATGTTCCCGCAACAATAAATGTATCAGATAAGGTGGAACTATTCCAAAGGGCGGTTATCTAGCAAAGCCGCCATGATGACACGTGACCGCAGAGTTGTATTTAATCTTTATTCCAGTTTTATGTACATCACGTGTGACCTCATGTGTACATGTTTCCAATAGTAATGCCGTTATATACAACCCTTGGTGTTTTTGCCTGCAGGGATACAAAGTTATAGTTCGTGTTCAGTTTAACTTCTAAACTTACTACAAATATTCAAGTCCATTAGAGATCACAAAATTAAAAAAAATTAAACGTCATTTAGATTTATTCGTAGCGACTAAAGTGTCCAGGTTTTCAACACAGTTGACATTATTTTATCATTTGTTTATACAATGTCACCTGCGAGACTCGGTTTTTTTAATTATAAGCCTGATTGAGTGGTTGATTGATTGGTTGGCTGACGGGGTGACATGGATTCATGACGGATTGATGTTTTAATGCACTGCGTCGTGCTATTGTTGGGACGCTAGATGTCGTATTGGAAAATGTTAGTTATAGAAGATTACTTGAATATACTTAAAAATATATGTATCTGAAAAGTAAATAAATAAAAGTTTGTTGAATAAAACATTTATTTTAGAATATATTTAGTAAACACACACACACACACACACACACACACACACACACGCGCGCGCGCTCACATACACCCCCCCTCACACACACACACACACACACAAACACGCTCGTGCGCTCACATACACCCCCCCCACACACACAAACACACACACACACACGCGCGCGCGCTCACATACACCCCCCCTCACACACACACACACACACACACACACACACACACACACGCTCGTGCGCTCACATACACCCCCCCCCCCACACACACAAACACACACACACACGCGCGCGCGCGCTCACATACACCCCCCCTCACACACACACACACACACACACACACACACACACACGCTCGTGCGCTCACATACACCCCCCCCACACACACAAACACACACACACACACGCGCGCGCGCTCACATACACCCCCCTCACACACACACACACACACACACACACACACACACGCTCGTGCGCTCACATACACCCCCCCCACACACACACACACACACGCGCGCGCTCACATACACCCCCCCTCACACACACACACACACACACACACACACACACACTCACATACACACACACACACACAAGCACACACACATACACACACACACGCACAAACACACACACACACACACACACTAAAAAAATTAAATTAAAAAAAAGTGAATAGAAAAACGACAAGGATGCCAACTATGACGATAAAAAGACATCTAAAAATCGATAGTATTGGCTAAAAATTAAGGTCATATTTGGTAATGGAAATTAAAACCATTGTGAATGACAACGACAACAAAGGAAAAGGACAACGCTTATAATAAATAGTTCACAGGAAACAATAAAGACAAGGACAATAATAAAGTCAGGCACAACGACAATGGTAATTTATAATCAGAACAATTAGTACGAACAACGGTAATCATTATGACCGGGACAATTACAAGAACTAAAACCAGAAGAATGTAAAAGATGACAATAAAGAAAAAACTGATGGCAAGGGAAAGACAAAGTAATATAGGTGGAGGAAAGACAAGGACAATAGATATGATGACAGACGAAACGAATAGGTTAAAGACAAGAGCAGCAACCAAAATAACATGAGTTTATTTACAATAAAGACTGGTGCGATGACAAAGACAACGACAACGACGCACAAGAAAAGGACAATAGAAGGAAGGTAACGAGGATAACGCCAATGATGATCAGAAGGAAAACTGTGACAAGTGTTGTCCTTGTTATGGGCAAGATCAATGATGAAGCGTAAGGCGGGCTAAGAGAATACGTTCACAAGGAGAATGAATGTGACTCCGACAAGGTGTACTAGAAGGCGAGGATAGTTACAGGAACTACAAAAGGGACCAGCATATCAATGACCAAATGGCCATCGAGAGGCAGGGAAGTACACTTAAGGGCTAATACTCCTGACTTCATTCCGCCCCGTAAATGGAAACAAAATCCTAATGTAGCCTTTGGATATTTAGTACTACGCCAACGAGGTGTGGCGGTTACAGTAGTAGTAGTCAGTGGCGAATGAAGGGAAGAGATGGGGTCCCCCGCCCGGAAAATATTTAGGAAATATCGTAGCTATAGTGTAAACTCTAAAGGGTCTTCTATCTGAGAGAAATAGTTATAGGCCTACTATGTGATATTACACAATCATTAATTACCTTCATATACCCAATATGTACAGTGCAAACCACCCATTTACTATCTTGTGGGTGGGCGTGTCTATTAATGATTATAGTACGGTATTACAATGAAATGGCATTTTATTTTACATTTATAGCGTTATTTTATAGTTTAAAATTGTTTACTTTTCCATATTTTGGGGGGGCTTGAGCCCCCCCCCCACTGGTAGTAGTAATAATAAGAATGCAATCTTGTGCTTTATTAGGACAGGCGGGAAAATATTTTCTTAATTGGGCTGCGAGAGAAGCAATGAGATGTATTGGTAGATTAAATATAGAGTCTACGCATCCTCTTGTGTAGGAAAAATAAATAGTGTTTTGGTAGATATAGTTCTACTTTTCCTAAGAGCTTCTTACATTTATCTACTCTTACATAAGAGCGGATAATGTAGAAACATTGTTTTTAATAACTTCTCTTGGCGTTTTATCTTGAATAATATTTTTAACAACCTTAAGGAGAAATACGTAATTAGGCGAATGTAATAAGAGCAGAAAAAGAGTTTACGGTAGAGCGAGCTGTACTCAGAATGAGAAAAAAGTTTGCAAAAGTATTAAAACAGTATATGCTTTAAAGTTGCTTATTTCTGTTGGGAATATTGGTATACATTTGAATCCCAATGTATTATTCTTCGATGAAGCGTTAACGCTTTGATAATGGAAGTAATCCGAAACCATCAACGAAGAATAATGTTTTGAAAAAGCAAAATAATGCTTTGAAAAGGCAAAACAATTTACTAAAATCTATAGGCCTACTTTAAAGGTCTACTTTAATAGTTATAACTTCCAGTGTGTGGTATTCCTAGTGCTTTAGTGATTAACATAGGTTTGCTTTTATGATACTTTAATTCACATTTAGTTATTTAACTTGTAAAAAGTAATGAAACTTTACGTCGTTTAATAAAACGTAAAACCTTCACGAGAACGGTTAACTATAAGAAGTATTCCAAAGGTGTTTCAGCACAATCTTTTTATTTGCCATAAAAACTTATAATATTCAGAAACAAGCTGTTTCTTTACGATGCAAATGGTCATAAAAAAAACTTCGCTAATCTCAGAAAGCAACTGTGACGTAATTTCCGGGCAATCAGAAGTTAAATGTACTTCCGCCCTATGACGTCTTAATTTCCGGTTTCTCAGGGAGACTTTGTACGGGCTGCTATCGTTGGAGACATGTGTTGTGTGAATGAAGAGAGCTGTACCTACTGGAGTGTAGTCATAGAACGTGACGTCACGGGACGCTGTTTTATTGTTATCTGCCCAATCACAAAACGTTTTGATTTTTAAAAGTTGAATTTTTAAAGTAATGTAAATTAGCGTGCTATGCCAATAATCGTACTTTTTTGAAAGATTTCAAAATTATATTGTATTCTTAAATTATCGACGCAAAAAATTATAAAGTATTTGGTATTATATCGATAAAAATAAAATCAGTAAAAATATACTTTTCACATGTTTTTTTCAATATAGTATTGAAAAAAGTTTGAGGTTTTACGAAATTCAAAATTTTGCCTTATTGTAGCACAAAAGTTTGTATTATAGATTAATTATTTATTTTAAGCGATACGTATAAATTTATATAATATTTGAGGTATTAAATAAGATATGGAAGATTTTAACACCCATAAACCATAACGACAGAGCGTTTGGTATATCAACATAGAGAAAATCTCTCTTTCTGTCTCTGGCGCAGTGACTCTCACTATAGAGAAATATTTTCGTGTTAAAAACCTATTTTTAATTATTTATTGCAATTTATTATTGTTATTTATTAAGTTTTAAACTTTATTGTTTTAGAATTAATAATATTTATTTTTTATTATATTATAAACAACAATATAGACCTTGTGAGTTAAGCTTATAAACACAAAAAATATACGATAAAAAACTTCAAAATCATACTTGTTTCAATGACTTATGTCGCCATCATCCGTGATGCTACCACAAACTTATGGCTTTAATTATAAAAATGTTTCTTCAATTAAAGTTATAAGTTTGTGGTAGGGTCTCTAATGGTGAGGACATAAGTTATTTTATAATGGTGAGAGTTGTTTTTCTGGTGTTTATATTGACATATTATTAATCATTGTAATATATTTATTTGTTGTTTATATTTATAGTTATATATTTATTGTTATAACGTTATTCCTATGTTATAAAACTATTTAAGTATTTTTTATTGACGTTTTTCTGTTGTTTTATATTTATTTGTTGTTTTTTGTAATTATTAATTTTTTTATTTTATTTAAAACATTTTGAGATAGTCACTACCAGAGATTGGCGATGATATCCAAAATTGGTTTTTCACTAGAAAACAAAACAGAGAATATCATTAAATGTTTTCGGTTTCCCTCTAATCATCTGAAATTTAAGCTGAAAATTTAATAACATACAAGATAACATGATCAAACTGCGCTCTGTGTTCGGCTAATCTAAGTAAGCTTAGGTTGTTACAGTCAGTTAATTTGAAAGAGATAAAGGAGAAAACACTTGTTACAAACTCTGTTGCGGAGTTACGATCACAGGAGGGACGTGGAAAAGGAGAAAATGATCTAGACCATTTGTAACTAAAAACTATGGCTTTATGAATTATTTCATTACCTAATTATGTTATGGCAAGCATTTATGATGAAAGGAAGAAAACATAGTTGGAAATAGTACAAAATATAGAGAAAAAGTAGAGTAACTAAAAAATATGAGAGAGAAAAATTGGATTGATTGAGAGGGAAGAGAGAAAACAGGAGAAAGGAAGAAGGAGTAGAAAAGAGTTTCGTTAGAGTAAAAACCTTGAAATAATCGTTTATAAATACTGAAGACCCTTCAATGTTAATGCCTGTCAAAACTTCTGGTTGTAGTGGCGTATGAAATTAGAAATGATCTTAAAGTTATCCGGTACTTTTTGAACTGGGATATTCTGTTGAAGCACACAAAGGGCTCTGAAGTGTTTATTAAAGAAATCGGAGGCTTGTTGTTATATATGCATTGCTTTCTTGTTTGCTCCAACCAACCCTAGCCTTGTGTGAAATTGGAATGCAAATGATTCGGCTCTCTAAGAGATATTAGGATTTGGAATAACTAGAACCTTTTTGGATATTTTAATTATTTTCTAGTTATATGGAAAACAGATATATTTAGATCGGACCTAGTTAGGGGAAGAGCTCTACCTACATAAGGAGAATAATGTGCAGCTTTGTTTGGCCAGTCAGTATGTCTTTTAAAAAAACAGGGCTTTGGTTTACCCAATAATTCTACAGACACTATTGTTCAATTTCACTTAGAGGATGTTTGGAGGGTATGTTTAAATCATTTTCAAATTAAATCATTACAATAAATCGTTTCCCCATATATATATATATATATGTACAAAACACTATTATCAATAAAGCAACAAAAATAGCAGAATCACACATAATTAAACAAAACATTAAATCTGCCTACCATAAAAAAAGCCAAATCAATTTACAACTATACACAACCAATTTGGAAATAATGAAAACTTTTGATACTCTCACACCTATTATTCACGAAAAAACACAACAAATTATAATAAAACATAAAACAAACACAATAAACAGACAAAACAGAAAAATCGAAAATTTATCAAAACAACATAACCTAAAAAATAGCCTAGAACCAATCCACACATCAAAACAACAACATAACCTAAAAAATACCTAGAACCAATCCACACCTCTAACAACAATAAAGTCCTAAACTTAACTAAAACACAATTTACTGAAAAAGAAAAAATAATAACAAATTCCTACAAATATAACCTACCTAATTTCAACAAAAAACAAATAATAAAAAATCTAATAGTTGACACAGAATCTAACATCCACAAAATTACCCACCAAAATACTGAACACATAAGAAACAATATTAATAATAAAATTAATCTAATAAAAACGGAAAAAAACAAAAAAACGGAACAATATATAAATAAAAAAGAAATTATAAAACTCAGAGAAAAACTAGTAAACAACGACTACTTAATATTAAAATCAGATAAAACAAATACACCAGTAATAATAGAAAATACCAAATACATCGATTCAATGACTAACTACATAAAAGAAAATAAATACGAACAAATCCCAGACCCAACTAACAAATACCTTATTACAATAAAAAACTTAATAGTCACTCACCGAAATACCCTAAACTATAACAATAAATTAAAATACCACACAAGACTATACCCATTCAAACCATGTGCACCAATATTATCAGGGATACCTAAAATCCACAAATCCAACACACCATTTAGACCACTAATAAATTTCACAACAGCACCATCTTACATAATCGCAAAAATACTAGACAAAATCATAAGATCTAAAATACATATCAACAACACATACAATATAAAAAATGGATACGAATTAATTAATAAAATAAAAACGATAAAAACAAACAGCAACACAAAAATAATAAGTTATGACATAACTAACATGTACCCTAGTATCCCAATAGAAGAAACGATAGAAATAATAAAAAACAAACTAATACACAATAACGAAAAAAGAAACATAATAGATAGTATCATTACGCTAACCAAACACATATGTAACCAAAATTACTTCCAATTTAACAATAAATTTTATAAACAAACAACTGGACTCCCCATGGGTTCACTCATATCATCTGTCATGTCAGAAATATATTTACAACACTTTGAACAAATAAAAATTAAACCTATACTAAACACACACAATATTTCACTATGGACAAGGTATGTAGACGATATACTTGTAATATACCAACCTACCATTCACAACGAACACATCATAATATTAAACAAACTAAATACATACAACGAAAACGTACAATTCACCGTTGAAACAGAAACAAATAGAACAATCAACTATTTTGACATCACTTTAAATATAAATGATAATAAAATAGAAACTACAGTATACAGGAAACCTACTTCCAACAACACCACAATACACTACAAATCTAACCACCCCTGGACACACAAAATCAACACTTACAGTAACATGATAAATAAAGCAATAAAATACACACAGGATAACAAACAAAAATTAAATGAAGAATTAGATAACATTACAAAAATAGCAATAGAAAATGGATACAACAAACACATTATAAAAAATATATACAATAAATTCACAAAAAAACCTAACCTCAACACAACACTACAACCGGAACACAAAAATAATGAAAATAAAAAATCTACCTAAAATATAAATACATCAATAACAAAATAGAAAAAATAACAAATATATACAACAAAGAATACTACACTCCAACATACAAACCAAATAACAAAATAATAAAATATCTTAATAACACAAACCACAAAACAAATTCAGAAAAACATAACCTATCAGGAATTTACAAAATTACATGCAACAACTGTAACGCTTTTTACATAGGAAAAACAACCAGATCATTTAAAATAAGATTTGAAGAACATTATAGAGCATTCAAAAACAAAAATTCAAAAGTATCAAATGTTGCAGCACACCTAATATCACATAAACATGAAATAACAAATTACGAAAATAACCTAACCATACTTGAAATAAATAATAACCCAATAGAACTAAACTCACTAGAAAAATACCACATTTATAAAAACATACACAACAATTTAATGAATCTACAAACAACATATACAGAAGACATACTATATAAAAACATCATACACACAGATCAAGAGAAAGTGCGTGTAACGTCAACAAATACCAATATCACGGACCGAACATCTACACCAGAAAAATATCAGTGATTCGACAATGGTCAAGTGACCGAAAGGTGCCTCATCACTCAAGGTAAAATTATTGCACTTAATGGTGGATAAAATTACTTACAATAGTAATATATTAACTTCATAAAGTCAGTGCAACGGAAAAACAATGGATAACGTAAAATATCAAGAATATATATATATATATATATATATATATATATATATATATATATATTTATTTAATAAATTTAAAATATTTCAAAAACAAGAATACTTTTAATGAATATATATATTCAAAGCTTTTCGCCAATAAAATAGAACCAGCATCTTCAGGAAAATAATTATCTAATCATATAGATAATTAGAAATTAGATAATTATTTTCCTGAAGATGCTGGTACTATTTTATCGGCGAAAAGCTTTGAATAAATATATTCATTAAAAGTATTCTTGTTTTTGAAATATTTTTAATTTATTAATTATATTACAAGAAAACATATCACCATATTTAATATATATATATATATATATATATATATATATATATATATATATATATATGTATGTATGTATATATAATAAAGAAAATTATTTGGTAACCAATGGTTTCATACATTATCTATCATTTATAGATAATTCTACCTACTATTATGCTTTTTGGCAGAAGGTAAAATGTAAGTTCTAGGAGAACTATATTTTTAATACACTAACGGTAAAAATTGTATCTTAAAGACTAACTTTTTATATTTGTTGATTCAATCTATAGTAGCACTTACTTATATTTGTTGATTCAATCTTTACGTTGATTCAATCTATAGTAGCACTTACTTATATTTGTTGATTCAATATTTACGTTGATTCAACCTATAGTAGCACTTACTTATATTTGTTGATTCAATCTTTACGTTGATTCAATCTATAGTAGCACTTACTTATATTTGTTGATTCAATCTTTACGTTGATTCAATCTATAGTAGCACTTACTTATATTTGTTGATTCAATCTTTACGTTGATTCAATCTATAGTAGCACTTACTTATATTTGTTGAGGATAACCGTTTCGAGAGATGTGTCCCATTGTCAACTCAGACCGTAACTGATCTCAAGGTTTACGTAGGTTAGGGTGGGGGAGGGATATTTTGGTGGTGTGGGTGTATTTTGTGATTATTAGGAGTTATGATGTCAAAAGGAGTGTGTGAGTTGTATTGTAATTGTGTATTGAGTATGTGTGTAGGGTGTAGTTTGAAATGTTTGCATATTTCGTATTGTTCGGTTGTGTAGCGTTGGTTATTTCTGTGTTGTTTATGAAGAATTTGTAGGTTGGATGCTATGTCTATGTGGTTATGTTTTGTGGAGTTGAGATCGGCGAAGTTTGATTGGTAATTATTGTTTGTTAGTGCGTTTATATGTTTTTGGTAGCACATATGTAAAAACTGGGGCACGAACTTATGTTCTACCAAGCAAGTTAGTTTGTGAACTCCAGTGGCCTTGTAAATGTCGTTGAATTTGTTTTTGGGATGATTGTTTATTTAGAGTGTCGTGTGTGGAGTAGGCTATTTTGTAATTGTATTTGCGTTTTTTTCACGTATTTTCACTTTTTGACATCATAACTCTTAATTCTCACAAAGTACACCTACATCCCCACCAATATCCCTCCCCCACCTTAACACCCTAACCTACGAAAACCTTGAGATCAGTTATGATCTGAGTTGACAATGGGACACATCTCCCGAAACGGCCGTCTCAACAATTATAAGTAAGTGCTACTATAGGAAAGTTTGTAAATATTTACAAGTGTTTTAGTGACTACCTTTTTAATTACTACAGCTACGTGTAACTAACTTAATTTATAACTGCCAAAAGAATGATATTAATGATATATCATAAAATTAAAAATTTAACAATGTCGCTTTAGTAAAGGCTATTAAATGATGTTATGCTACGTATGGGTTCTATAAGAGAAACAAGTCTTATATAAGACATTAGGGTCTTCTCTTCTTAGAAACTCCTACGAAGTAATCAACTTGTTAGAATATATAATAACGCATCTTGCTTTAATCTCTTACAGGCCTCCATGATTTTATTGCATTATAGATACACTTCTGTTGGCAGAACTTTTGTTGGATTTTTTTGTTTCAACAGGCAAAGTATATTTTGTAACAGAATGAAACAGCTGTTTGGTTTGGTATGCTAACAACGCTCACGTCCTCTATACCCTCGTTACGGAAAAGTGTTTATTTTGATCCAATCAACGCGTTGCGCTTTTACAAGGGCTCTCCAGAGTTTGTTAGCAGAACCAGGGGCGCCTTGTTATATATGCATTGCTTCCACATTGTGTCCACCTTGCTCGTTTCGCCGCATTGCAATCGCAAATCATTCAAGTCTCCAAGCTCTAATATGTAGAATCATATGCTTCTGTATGAATCTAATATGCTTTACCAGAGTCTCACTATGAATGACTCGAGAAGCCGTTACATTTGTAGAAAATATATTGTTGGCTTTCTTATATTAGAACACTATTTGCGGCTGTATAGAAAAACAAACAGTTCCAACCGGAAATAAAAATTTTAAAATACGTTTACGGTCTTTGACCTTAAGAGAAATGGAATTAAAGTGCATAATATCGATTGAGAAACATTAGGGCGTAGTTTAACTTTAGATGCGAATACGTGTAGATTATCGTTACAGGCTTTTGTGTGTGTGTGTATGGAGAGATAGAGAGGAGGAGAGATAGGGAGAGAAGGATGAGAATGGGATGGGAGTAGAGGAAAGAGCGAGAGAGAGACAGATGAAGAGAGAAAGAGGAGAAGAGAGAGGGAGAGAGGAGAAATGGAAGACGTAGAGAAAGGGGGAGTGAGAGATAGATAGATAGATAGATAGATAGATAGATAGAGAGAGAGAGAGAGAGAGAGAGAGAGAGAGAGAAAGACAGATGAGGAGAGAAAGAGGAGAAGAGAGAGAGGGAGAGAGGAGAAATGGAAGACGTAGAGAAAATGGGGAGTGAGAGATAGATAGATATAGATAGATAGATAGATAGATAGATAGATAGATAGATAGAGATAGAGAGAGAGAGAGAGAGAGAGAGAGAGAGAGAGAGAGAGGAGAAGAGAGAGGGAGAGAGGAGAAATGGAAGACGTAGAGAAAGGGGGAGTGAGAGATAGATAGATAGATAGATAGATAGAGAGAGAGAGAGAGAGAGAGAGAGAGAGAAAGACAGATGAGGAGAGAAAGAGGAGAAGAGAGAGAGGGAGAGAGGAGAAATGGAAGACGTAGAGAAAATGGGGAGTGAGAGATAGATAGATATAGATAGATAGATAGATAGATAGATAGATAGATAGATAGATAGATAGATAGAGAGAGAGAGAGAGAGAGAGAGAGAGAGAGAGAGAGAGAGAGAGAGAGAGAGAGAGAGAGAGAGAGGAGAGAGGGAGGAGAGAGAGAGAGACAGACAGAAAGAGAGAGAGACAGAGAGAGAGAGAGAGAGAGACGGTCACCATAATATTCCTTAGTTGAAACTGGGGGAGAAAAATAACTAAAATCTAGTACCTCACTTGAAGATGGAATTAATTACTAAGAAAATAACTATACAAATATAGCAGTATAAAACCGTTTGAAACTTAATGAGGTTTCTGGTTTCATTCTAGAAACATCTTTGGAATATTCTATGCTATATTCAAAGCGCGTTGGTTTCCGGAGCAGAATTGACACGATAACTGCCACTTATCGATTTCCCAAATTGCCCTCCTGGAGCGCGCACATTTAGTTTTACTGACGTTTCCCCTCCTGGAGTGAGCGTCTCTACAATGTGGAAACTTGTTCATTGAAGTCGTATCTAAAGTTACTTTCTATAAAAACACACATTTGTGGGTAGCTTTTCTCAATGCTGCATTAAAGTCTACCACACGTTTGTCTGTAGGTTTTCTCATTGCTGCACTAAAGTCTCCCACAGGAATAAAAATATTTAAAAACAACCTCTTACCAATCACAGTGCATTACAATTTGAAGTCCTTACAAAATATTATAAGACTTTTTAACGGTGACATTTGTATGACAGATGGAGACAAGGAGTATGACGTAAGGGCTTCCCGTTTATCAGCCAAAATAACTGTCAAGTATTGTCACAATATTGAGAACAATGGAGATTTATGTTGACCCCCAGTAGAGATTAGGAAGGAATCTTTTATGGAACTCTGTGTACTACTGCGTCCTGATTTTCAGAATAGATAATTTTAATTGTCTCTAACACTATCGTACCTAATCTCTTGCGTTTAAGTGTGGCTCATGTGCATGGAGGTTCGTTGCTACCAGTAAAAAAAATAGAAAGTTTTGTTTTTAATATTTTATCGGATATACAACATTTTAAATTTGGCTTTCAAACGAATTTCACAATAATTTCAAACTATACAATAAAAATGAAATTATTTTAAAAATCTGGTTTCTGTTTAGAATCGATATCAAGTGTAACGAATTAAAACTATTCAGTGATTATGGTAATATTCCAGGTTCCTTATAAGTTAAGGTGATTAATAAAACTGTACACAAATTGGCAATTATACACACTGTATTGCGATAAATGTTTCAATGAATCATTCCTTAATAATACGCTGCAACTCAATGAGGATGTAAAGTAAACGAAACGCGTATAATAAGTGTTTAAAATTGACAGTTTATGAAAAGTATTTTGTTTAAAATAAAAGATTGTGTCAATAGTATATTTTCGATGTTTATAATAGGGCCTACTAATAAAACAAAAATTTAAATAGGTCACAATTAATATTTGAGGTGCTTGTGAGTTAAGGTTATAAATAAATAACTGCACATGGACTCACAAAACAATTTACGCCACTGTCATACGCGCTGTAAATTTGTAGCATTGTCACTGATGATGATGATGACATGAACCGTTGAAACGCGTATGACAATAAAGTATATTGTTTTTTAAATTCGAGTGCAGTTATTCACTTATTTAGCGAAATAGGTTTCATAACAGTTAACAATGTAAAAATCATCACAATTTTTCAATATTCAAATTAGGTAAAGTAAAATGTAATTGAAAAATACACTTTTTATTACAAATCAGGCCAATCATGCAACTAGCAAAACGCATGGTGCAATGAATGGTCGCATTTCGAAACATAAAGGTTAATGAAAATCGGCGTGACGTCGATAACGGACACAGGAGTGGAGTTCTATGTTCGCCGCCAAGTGCGCGTTGGTTGCCCATTCATTATTAACTGAAAACGCCGCAGATTAAGTTGTAAGTCAGAAGTTTGAAAAGCTTCAACTGAACTAAACGTTGATTATTTAACGACTCTAAGTGCTAAAGAAAATTATGAATTTAGAGCTTTTGATTGAAGATCAAGTAGATGATTTCAAAGAACATTTTCTTTTATGACGTCATTTAGACTAGAAGAAACTTTATTTAACTTATTACCGGAGTAAAATAACTGTTTTACACATTAAAGCTGAATGAGTGGATACAATTTCCAATTTAAATATTTTACGAATAAAATATTTACCTATTTCATTGCAAGTATTGCTTATTTTTTAATTACGTTGTATTAATCGCATAAAATTAAAAT
>JBAIZL010000004.1:75100503-75120503 GCA_036971475.1 Prosapia bicincta | reverse complement strand
ACGTCCAAATTGAGTGATGAAGTCACTGAATATGGTTTCACTACTGTGTTGGATTCGCAAAAGCGTCCAACATCTGAGTGATTTTCGCAGTACGGCCATTAGCGAGAGTTCGTTGAAGAGAGAGCGTTCTCTCTCTAGCGAGCGTTCGTTGAAGAGAGAGCGTTCTCTCTCTAGCGAGCGTTCGTTAAAGAGAGAGCGTTCTCTCTCTAGCGAGCGTTCGTTGAAGAAAGAATTGGTTCTATATTTAAGTTTCGTCGAGATTGTAAAGGGCACGCTCTAACACAGGGTCGCCGAAAAAGAATGCACATATTTGAAAAATGTATTATTTTAATTAGAATAGTCATTACGAGTTGGCTGTGGTTTTGAAATGAAGGTGAAGAGCGGAAGTTTTAAAGGATTGTTTTGTCAGCGTTAGATGCACAGTTTGTAGATGGTTGGGTTGGTAGAGGTGGTTGCATTTCCTGACCACCTAGAAGCTCAGATCTCACTCCAATGGACTTAGGTTTTAAGGATACATCAGGTACAATGTTTATAGTGAAATAATATTTGACTTGACACCCCTCAGAGAAAGGATTATTGCTGCTATTGCAACAGTAACGCCAGACATGCTCCAGCGCACGTGGCAAAGTCGTTTAAACGTCTGTCGTGCAACTAATGCTGCGGACATACAGAAGGCAACTGGTGACGGCAACGCAACGCAAACTTGAGTTGCTATTAGAAAAGTTGCTAGTCGGTTTACACGATTGTTCATATGAAGTTGCTAGTTTAGTTTTCAGGTATGTCGTTATCAGAGAAAGATTGTCTATATTTTAAGAAAGATACTACAAAAACGTTACAAAAAAAAGACAATTCTGTGTAGGCCTACACCTCTATAGCGTCATTCATGCGAGACAAAGTCTGTGCAAAATTCGCGAAATTACCCAGATTAAAGTTTTAATTATTATCGCATGAGCATAAGCAGTTACGGCTACCTTTTAAGTCATGTATTTTAGAACATCAAGAAAAAAAATAATTGCCGAAAAAGATGGAGAACTAAATTTCAGCTGGAGAAAGATTAACAATAACACTCAGCCAAGGTTAATTGCCCATTTATATATTTAGTTTTATGTATAACTGCAAAACTTGAAATAACGTTACATTACAAAGCAATAAAAATTAGTTTTTAAACAAATAAAACTGTTATAGTCCAAGTGCCGATTTCGTATATTTTCATCAAATTTTTGGTAAAATTCTTATCATCTTGAAGTTGTTGGATACACAAATCATGTCCAGAACCAGCAATATTTTGTTTTTCTAACATCATATACAACTATAATAAAACACTATTCAAAGAAACAGAAAAAAAAATACAAATAAAAATTATTATCATTTAAATACGGAATCACTCTTGAGAACAACACAACAAATACTTCTGGCAACTGAGAAACTGACGAGTTTACAGCATGCCGTGACCGGAGCAACTCTAGTTTCTGTGTCACTCGCTAGTCGCGTTGCTATCACTTCTCTATGAATATGTGCAACTCCGTATGCTGTGAAAAAGCAACTCAAGTTTGCGTTGTGTTGGCGTCACCAGTTGCCTTCTGTATGTCCGCGGCCTAATGCTGCCCACTTTAAGGTATGTAAACAAACTCCCATCCATCGCCTTCATGCAAGTCCCCTTGATATGTCTACTTTAATTAAAGCAATAACATTTTAAAACATGTTCATTCTTTATCGATGATCCCGTATTTATTTGGACCCGGTGATTGGGTCTCAAATGTACGCAGTTTGAAGGTCATCTCAGATTTTTTGAACCCCTTGTTATTTCTAATGGCAGATATGGTCTTCCGTGTCAAAATAATTTTACTCAATTAATCGAATTTTTTTAGTAATGCAAAAGAATAAAACTGTTTTATTTCAATAGATTGTTTCACTGGCATAATAGAAGTATTCGCTTATCATATATAGGTATAATATCATATTATGATTTTTAAATAATGTAATAATAGTAATTTGACCTAATTTTCTATAAGGGTTGTAGATTCTTAATAATAATAAGAATGTTTTAATTATTTGAAATAATTTGGTTTTAACTCAAATTATCCTCCTAGAATTGGCGCGTACGAATCTCACACTATTTAGACTAATCATTCTTGTCGATATTTATTCTCACGTGAAATGTGGACTGACGTCTCTCCTATCCTTCCTTGCAACTCTCTAATTTATGTAAGAATAGAAATATAAATTTAATAAAATCAATCTGTTTATGCAGCTGGTTTGGAAAAGGGAGGACCCTTTTGTGTAGCTTTCGTCGTATAAAGAGGAAAATTGATGTGATCAGGTGTGAGTTATGAACGGAGTAGAGAATAACGAAGGGAGCTTGTGACAGAAGCTGATTGAGTTCATTGACTCACAAAAACCGCCGATTGAGTACATACATCAACAAGTAGTGAGTAATAGAACTGCTTTTAGCATTAAAGTAAGAAGACGATTTAGATGGCTGATGGGAACAAAAATTTAAATAGTGGAATTATAATGTTTTTGTAATTTGAATATTCTTCAGTTTATTTGATATAAACAAACACCTTAAACCGCGAGAAGCACTTTTCTTGGAGGTATGACGTCACATTTCAGAGTTTAGAATTCCGTAAGATTAACAAAGAATTCAGAAAGTTACCTAGAATCCAGCATGGCTGTTATTGCTAACAACTGCATTCTTCTCTCCTTAAAGGTGATTTTGAGGTTATGTTCAACCATTTTATGTGTTGTGTGGGGTGATTAGATGTATTATGTATGAGAGTATCGGTAGTTGTTACAACTAACGCAACACGAACACCCTGCATTTAATCACATGTTACACCGCCTAATCAATATACCCATGCTGCAGAAAGACTATGACGAAGAACTCAATACAATAAAATATATCGATCAATCACTTAAACAACTATTTATGAGTATCCGAACTTTAAGTTTTGTAAATTCTTAAAACTTACTGAGACAGAACGTTTTCGATCGCTATGTGGCGATCTTCATCAGTGTCTTCTGACAATGTTTTGAGATGAAAGGATTCTTTTTTGTTGATGTGTAGGATTTCTAGGTTATGGTAAATGGCTGTGTATTTGTGTCCTGTTTCTTATATGTGATTGTAAAATGCTGAGTTTGTGTTCTGTTTGTGTTCCTCGACTCTTTGTTTAAAGCTGCGACCTGTTTGTACAAATGTAGAATTTGTTACATTCGTCGCAGTTCAGTTTGTATACGCCTGGTGCTTGTAGTTTATCTTTGTGGTTGTATTTTGTATTGTAACTTATTGTTAGTTTTGTATGCTATTTTTATCCTATCTTTTGAAATTTGCGGGCTATTTTGTTTGTTGTTTTGTTTATGTATGGTAATGTGATGTATTTGTTTTCCCTGTCTGTAGTGTTAATGTTAGTGTTTTTTTGTATTTTGTACCATAGTTTGTCTATTATTGTGGTGCTATATCCATTTGTGTATGCTAAATATTTAATGTTGTCTAGTTCTTTGTTTATGTTCTCTGGGGTCTTCTTTAAGTCTATGGAGCATGGATTTGAAGGCAACGTGTTTGTGTTGGATAGGGTGGTTTGAGGTGTTGTGGATAAGTGTGTCTGTCGTTATGGGTTTCCTGTAAATGTTGAAGCTGTGTTATTGTATGTGGCTTTTTGTTATGTTAGGTCGAGGAAGTTTAGGGATAGGTTGATTTCAATTTCTGAACTGAAGTGGAAGTTTTGGTGTATTTTATTAGTGTAGGTGAGGAGTTTTTCGCATTGTCGGGTGTTGCCTCTGTATAGTGTCATGATATCATCGACGTATCTGTGCCAGTAAATAGGTTTGTGTGTATTGTTTATGCCATCATCTTGGTGTTTTTTATGTGTTGTAGAAACATTTGTAGAAAATATATTACTCAACAAAACGGCTACTAACACCAAATCAATCATAAACGGCATAGGCCTACTCATGAAAATTAAACACAAACATAATTAAAAAAACCATGCAGACAAACCACACAACAAATAGATATCCCTCACCTACCACAACAAACAAAAAAACACACACACAAAATAACTCCAGTATCAAATATGTTACAAAACAACAAACACTTCAAGACAGCATACGCAACCCTCTCAAAAACAAACAGACAAATACAAACTATACGGTATTTACAAATTAACCAGATTGTCCCAGCTATTATATCGGTCAAACCGGCAGGTCATTGTATACACGCTTCGAAGAACACATTGCCCAAAGAAACCAAAAAATCCAAAATCCAGCTACGGAATACACATAAAAACACGCAATACACATACACGAACATAAATACTAATTTAAGCATACGCTACACATTAAAAAAGTAAAAAACTAACAACTTTAAAAAAATACGAGATATACAAACACTACGCAACAAATAAAGAAAACATATTAAACGATCACACACATTTTAAGGACAACTATTTTTTTCATTACATAGCGTACAACCAACATAACCCACCCCTTCCATAGTCATAAAGCCATCCCGACAACCTTTGTACCTAACGCGTATGCCGCCAGTAGAGGCTTTGTTTCGTAAAAAGAACGATTGTTTCGAAACGCGTCAGCAAGTAAGCCCTATGTATTCACTTAGTTAAGTAGATTTTTAATTATAGTTGAATCAGTAAATTCAAGATGATCAAGCAACTTAGTTTTTATTTGTTGTAGGTTATATTTGTTCTCTTAGTTATATTTGTCGTAGGTTATATTTGTTCTGGTGGTTATATTTGTTGTAGGTTGTATTTTCTGTAAGGTAGATCAGTAATAAACTCAAACTCATCAACTTGGTAAATGTGTTTGATCAACCTTTGAGAATTACCACATTTTCGAAACAACACTTTAACAGTAGATCAAACCCCACGAACTCTCACGTATAACCTGAATACACATAGCTACTCTTCTACTACTTATGTCTCAAACCTTTCTTTTTTATAAGAGAGTTTATTATTAAATTATAGTCAGTAAATTGTGATATTCCAAAACATTCTTTTAATACTCTTTATCGTCATGATTAATGTGATCATAGATAGCAAGTTTTGACAGATTTGTATTTCCGGGTCAGATCTGTGTGTCAGTAGACTGCATTTCTAACTTTGTTCATTAATAACATCTGTGCAAACTGTCTGAACAGCTGATTTATCATTTCACGTGGCACAACTTTGCTATAATGAAATGTGAGGTTATGTTCTAAGGAATCTACCAAGGCAAGACAAGAATGGTATAGGCGACTGTTTAGGAGGAGAGAACATTTTAATGGCGGGTTTCCCTATACTAAATATTTACCGTAGCAGAATGTAATAATCCAACATGGTGATATGAATAATAACTAACTGCCTCAATATAACAGCTCTCAAAGTGTAATGGGTGGGTAATGCTCGCCTGAGGGGTAGGCGCGTAGGTAAGGCTACCCGCAAGTGGAGTTTTGGTCCTAGGCGGGCAAACCACACTCATTAGGCCATGAGAGCTGTAAAACAACGCCAGTCTTTTTGTGCTTAGCAAAATTAGAAGAAGAAAAAGAAGGTGAAACAGAAGAGTATAAGAAAGGAGCACCTAACCTATTGCCCTTTTCATCCTTTGCAAAGGAGCACCTAACCCGTCGGCCCTTTCATTATTTGAAAAGGAGCACCTAACTTGTCGGCCCTTTCATCCTTTGCAAAGGATCACCTAACCTGTCAGCCCTTTCATCCTATGCAAAGGAGCGCTTAACTTATCGGCCCTTTCATCCTTTGCAAAGGAGCGCCTAACCTATCGGCCCTTTCATCCTTTGCAAAGGATCACCTAACCTGTCAGCCCTTTCATCCTATGCAAAGGAGCGCTTAACCTATCGGCCTTTTCATCCTTTGCAAAGGAGCGCCTAACCTATCGGCTCTATCATTCTTTGCAAAGGAGCGCCTAACCTATCGGCCTTTTCATCCTTTGCAAAGGAGGACTTAACCTATCGGCCCTTTCATCCTTTGCAAAGGAGCACTTAACCTATCGGCTCTATCATTCTTTGCAAAGGAGCGCCTAACCTATCGGCCTTTTCATCCTTTGCAAAGGAGCGCCTAACCTATCGGCCTTTTCATCCTTTGCAAAGGAGCGCCTAACCTATCGGCCTTTTCATCCTTTGCAAAGGAGCACTTAACCTATCGGCTCTATCATTCTTTGCAAAGGAGCGCCTAACCTATCGGCCTTTTCATCCTTTGCAAAGGAGCGCCTAACCTATCGGCCTTTTCATCCTTTGCAAAGGAGCGCCTAACCTATCGGCCTTTTCATCCTTTGCAAAGGAGCACTTAACCTATCGGCTCTATCATTCTTTGCAAAGGAGCGCCTAACCTATCGGCCTTTTCATCCTTTGCAAAGGAGCACTTAACCTATCGGCCTTTTCATCCGCAAAGGAGCACTTAACCTATCGGCCCTTTCATTCTTTGCAAAGGAGCGCCTAACCTATCGGCTCTATCATTCTTTGCAAAGGAGCGCCTAACCTATCGGCCTTTCCATCCTTTGCAAAGGAGCGCCTAACCTATCGGCCTTTTCATCCTTTGCAAAGGAGCGCCTAACCTATCGGCCCTTTCATCCCAAAGGAGCACTTAACCTATCGGCCCTTTCATCCTTTGCAAAGGAGCGCCTAACCTATCAGATCTTATCTCCTTTGGCAAAGAGCACCATTTTAGCCGTTGGGATGTCTACAGTCCAGTATGTGAAACCTCTGCCTCCACTACGTCAGCCTCAAGCTCGAGATTCCCGTCCGGGTTACTAGCGTCAGGCCCGAGGCAGGGGGCAAGGTGCTACGACCCGTGGTAACAAGATGTAAGAGTTATTGACCTTGCTATAAAGCCTTGACCAGTCACCGGTTCGCCATTGGGACTAGACGAACTCCAACCAGTGACCGCGGTTGGGGTTATATCACCCACCCCGTTAGACAATGAGAGCCTACAACAACGCCAACCCAACAAACCCTTCCTATAAGTATTGATACATTTCTTGACCAAATATCTTGGTTTTGTGTTTCTTGGTGAAGCCTGACCTTTATGGGCGAAAGCCGTCTGCACAGGTTTTGTAGTGAGGGATGGATGTGGGTGCCCCCCTGTTTCAAGCCGTCCCCATGACTGTAGTACTAGCCGTTATACAGATATTTCGTCACGTGTTTCAGTGTTCGATCAGTCGCCCTTTACCGTCCCCACTCCGTCGTAGCTTTCCCCCTAGACAGGCTCCACGACGTTCCGCAAGTAATATACAAACCTTCGAACCCCCTGTCGGACATGGTGACATACGCAAGTGACCTTGATTATACTCTTTTACCATTTGTTTTTTTTTAATGCACCCTGTCAAAAAATAACAATAAAAATAAATAAAACTTTAACTTTAGGATAAACATAAAATCCCAGTCTTTATCCTTTTTCGCTATATTTACCTACACAATATGGTATAACTGAAGACTTTTCAACTGACAAATATTCGCTAAACATATTATAACATCAAGTTTGAACTTTGACTTTCAACCTGAAAGCACTAAAGTGCTGCCACCTATTGAATTACTTTTGAATTCCTTTTATCACTTGTGAGACGCATTTTATTTCAATTTACGTCACATGAGGTTTGGAATCTGATGTTTATGTGCTTTATTTAGAATTATTTAATTTTGCGGTAAATTAGATAAATGGCTATATATTCCTATGGGAGAACCACCTAAGGGGATGTAGTATATATAAGAATAGTTGTCCTGAGTGACTGGCTGAGAATCAAAGTAGAGACGAGGCTGTAAAAGGTAGGGACTTGAAATTTTCTGAGTACATTCCGTTTGTAACATAGACGCATGCTGAAAAAGGATTTTGCAAAATTTTGATTTTACAGGTTAAAAGTTGCAAAAATCTGTAGAAATTATAAAAGTCCCCTATAATATGTACAGAGAAAATATAATTTCAGAGACTACGCCGGTTCTATAATTAGTATAACCTCTTACGAGGATACAGCCATTCCATATTCATTAATATTTATTAATTGTTATTAAATATATTAAAATTAACGAGTAAAGTGACAATTTTAAATGAGTGCGGGCGATGCCGCCACGTGACGCTAGCGCCGTATAATGACTATTCGTCGTGTGTTTATAATAAAATGGTTTATAATATTTATTATTTATTAAAGGTTAATAATGACAAAGTTTTATATTTTGAATAGTATTAGTAAATCTAAATATTACAAAAGTAAGTGTATTTATAATTAAAAAATAAACGTTCGTTCGAAACCTTAGACTTCTCGTTCAGACACTTATATTTTTAACACTGCCCTAGTAAAACAAAATAATAATCAACCCGATAGTTCATATTCATTTAACAAAGGCATTACGATGGGAAGCATTTTACGAGAGTGTATAGCCAGAAATTGAGAACCCTATAAATTCTACAGTATATATTTTGCTGTACCTAAATACATCTCGATTTTATTAACCTTTCACATTTTCCTTCTCACTCTTCGCTCTCTTTATTTTTGTCACAACACCTACTACGTTGACGTGTGGTAATTTCATTACAGAACACTTCAGCTATACCCTAAAGTTTGCTTAGCACATTGTAGCGCAGGGAGTAGGCTATAATCCGTTTACGCTCTGCTGGGGCATTATGTTTTTAAGCCAATCGAATATTCTCTTACAGCTTCAACACTGAATTATCGTTCAATATAGTATAAATTTAGTTTTTACATATCTTCAATATCTAAAGATAGTTGGAGTGCTATTTTTTTTTTATATCAAGTTCTTTACATTCGGGTTAAAATTAATTTCTTTAACAAGATACTAAGGCAGAAGAATAATAATTTAATTTCAAATATAGATACGAAATATAAACTCTAGCTTTAGAATCAATATGAATGTCGCTTTGTATTTTTGAAAACTTTGAATCCAGCGTTTACTGAAATGTAGGCAATTGTCTTTCAGGAGACATTTTTTATTGCTATGTTGGCATTACTCATTTAATGAGATGGATTATTAAAATGAATACCTCTAAAGTTAAAGATGATAATTTTAACTAGAAAATTAAATGCCAGGTGTGCCATAATGTCACCAGCTGTTATTTTCAATATAGTTGTGGCAACCTGTTCTACCTTAAAATAGCAAGTAGCGCCGTTCCTAGGCGTTAAATTCTGTGCTGTTATTGGTCCATTCATCCTAACTTTGTTCCTATAAATTGCTCTGAAATTTAGTTTATCGATGCCAAATTTGTTTTGCTTCCGCTTCGGTAACTTTGAGGGATTCTAAAACGATTATTTTTCTTTGCGGTGTTTCAATAGATATGTCATGATTTAGAAAATAAAACAAATTATTAGACACATGGACACACTCACATAGACAAACAAAACTTCAGCAAGATCACTAAAATTCCCTAAAACACTGAATATTAATTAGAACTAACAACAAACTGCAATACAATGTAGAACACTAACAAACAATATCACCTCCAAGCACCAGCTATAAAAAAACTAACTGGACAGGGTACACAAATTCTACTTTCTCTCTCTATTTTGTCAACCACATAATAGAAACAAGTCACACACAACGCCAATCATAACCTAGCCATTTCCCTCATTTACATAAAAACACCACATCTCAACACACTAGAACTACATGCAAGTTACAAATATACAAAAATACAAAACAAAAACATGACCAAAGAGATCATGCACAACGTTTGACTACATTATAGGACGCCGGCATTAAAATATTTACAGAACAGCCAAACAACGCTCCCTACGACCAATCTAGGGACTGGCGAGGATAGTGTAAGGTAATTCTGTCTCAGTACTATTTTCTTATATTTACCCCAATTATAAGTATATCAACTATAAATAACTATCAACTAACAATAAATAAGTCAGAGTTTCACCTCATGAACAATACACTTCAAGTAAAGTAGTATAGTGCGGACCACGTCACCATGCACTTGGCCTTGAGAATCGCAGTAGGCGAGATGGTTGAATAAATACTTTACTACAATAAAAATATTGAAAAGAACCCCAATACCACAAAAATAATCAAAAATATCAAATAAAACAAGTTACTTAAGATTAAACCCTTATGTACATTTCGATGACCATGTCATCATCATCATCAGAGGGTCTTGTTACAAAACACAATCTAGCACACAAGAAGTTACAAACTAGAATGATACCAATCGTTCTCCGCGGTCGCTATATATAGGCTTTCTTCAAATTAAGATGTTTTAATCTAATTACTTTTAGTTTATTAATTGTTATTGCTGTAGTTTTTATTACATATGTATTATTATAATGTAATTTTTGACATAACCTATTGGGTTCCTGATGGCCGATCGTTATTTGTCGGTCGAGGGCGGAGAGGGAGCGGAGCTTACCTCACGCCTATATGTAGCGACCGCGGAGAAAGATTGGTATCATTCTAGTTTGAAACTTCTTGTGTGCTAGATTGTGTTTTGTAACAAGACCCTCTGATGATGATGACATGGTCATCGAAATGTACATAAGGGTTTAATCTTAAGTAACTTGTTTTATTTGTTATTTTTTATTATTTTTGTGGTATTGGGGTTTTTTCAATATTTTTATTGTAATATATTGTACCACTGTGCTCTTGATATTGTGTAAATACTTTACTACAAACATGATAAGGACTGTCAAAACACTGACTCCCATTAGAGGGTCGATATTAGATAAATACGATGATGAATTAGCTTCGACATGAAATAACAAGCTGTCTTGAAATTTGTGTAGACGCATGGGCTGCAGACGTTGTTGATGTCTAGAACATTCTTAATGTGTAACATGTTTTTAGAAGTGGTAGTACGCTTGAAATATGTGTAGACGCATGGGCTGCAGACGTTGTTGATGTATAGAACATTCTCAATATGTAACATGTTTTTAGAAGTGGTAGTACACTTGAAATATGTGTAGACGCATGGGCTGCAGACGTTGTTGATGTCTAGAACATTCTTAATATGTAACATGTTTTTAGAAGTGGTAGTACGCTTGAAATATGTGTAGACGCATGGGCTGCAGACGTTGTTGATGTCTAGAACATTCTCAATGTGTAACATGTTTTTAGAAGTGGTAGTACACTTGAAATATGTGTAGACGCATGGGATGCAGTAGTTGTTGATGTATAGAACATTCTCAAATGTAACATGTTTTTAGAAATGGTAGTACACTTGAAATTTATCTAGACGCATGGGATGCAGAAGTTGTTGATGTATAGAACATTCTCAATATTTAACATGTTTTTAAAAGTGGTAGTACACTTGAAATATGTGTAGACGCATGAGATGCAGAAGTTGTCTAGAACATTCTCAATTTGTAACATGTTTTTAGAAGTGGTAGTACACGCAAGACCAAGCGTATGGTTACGGGGTCCGCACTTTTTTTATACATTATAGTGACATGAAATTCAAGTTTATCGGTCTTTAATAATGTAAAAATCGTAAACACAAGAATACTGCTGTGGGATTTATAAATATGTAGAAATTACAAATAGTTTTAAGGTAAACGAAAATTAAATTGAACAATTTAGAATATTTGATAAACCCTCACAGCCCAATCTCTACTTAAAATTGTGTATGAGTAATACGATTGGATAAATTGAGGGAAGAAATTACGTACAGCACTTTAATACCTTCTAAATGATTTTTTTTTGTCAAATCCAAAATATTGGAATTTTCTTTGCTTTTCGCAATATTATCTTTTGCTGTCCAAGGTGGCGTATTTAATAAAAAAATGGATGCATATTAGCTAAAGATCCGTGGGTAATGGGCGATGGATCGCCACATTCTCACGCCTTTGTGCGTACTGCAAGTATACTATAAACCAAATTTAAATTATACCCGAAATTTAATTGTAATATTTTTTGAACAAACTACACCTTCTTTATCCTAATAAAAGTGCGCTAATATTTTTAAATAGAGTTTCTTTTTGATTTTTAAAACAAAATTTCTTTAAAAATTTAAATTTATAAAAATAATATTTGTGATAATTTTAAGAAAGTAAAACATTTTGTATATTATTTTGGACAGATTTTGTCATAAAAATAATTAAACCTTTGAAAATTGCAAAATCTGTATACTTCAGGGGAATTATTATAGATTCCCTATACAAACTAGCAACATTGCACCCATCTATATATTTGATGGAGGGATGACAGCGGTAGAGAGGTCTCTTCATGTTATTTAATTCTGTTACATTGTTTAGCTATAATAAATACACAAAAACGTCTTAACCACAAACTTTCTTTATTTTACCCTTATGCACATTTCAGTTACGAAGTAACCATCCTCAGAGGGAAAACATACAAATACTGTTTGGGCAGTGTTTAACATACAAATATAGTTTAATAAGCAAAGAGCCATTAAGAAGTGTAAAGTAAGTGTAAAGTATTAATATTATAAAATGGGACATTTAATTTAGAAATTAATTTGAGAGTGTTTCTCTGATCTTGTGATAAATATTAATTTATGAGAGAGGATTATTCTGTCTGGCGGGCTTCGGTCGATTTACTCAATTTACGTTAAAGCGAATCACGTTTCCCCAGTTTCAGATTAAACTGAAATTAGTTTTAAAATTTAATGCTATACAACCCTTATTCTTTTACCTTTACCAAGTAAAGGGTAAAGTACACGATTAATTAACCCCTTTAGCAATATAATATATAAAGAATAATTAGACCATGCTGTCATAGGATGAATATGTTAGGTGAATACTCTAAGAATAAACTTTATGGAGTTCAGAGAGCACTGTTATTAAAGTATATGTTATCGTGAATTAATTATATTTTTGGAACATTTCTTTTTTGAATCTTTTAACTTTTATCCGTGAAAAAAGAAAATTATGTAAAATCCTTTCTTAAATCGAGGGGTTCAAGGCCAATACCCGTGGTACCAGTATGTAAGAGTGCAAGGGCTTTACCTTAAAGTCAATAATGGTCATCGGGCTGATTCTAATGAGAGATAGGGCTCAAACTAGCGTGTAAGAGTTGAAGGGTGCTCCTGAAAAGCTTAGACTAGACATTGGGGCGCCTCTAAGGGGAGTCGAGCGTATGTAAGTGTGCAAGGGCCTTACTGTAAGGCTTAGACTGGACACCAGGCTGCTCCTAGAGGTGCGTCGAGTGTCCGACCATCATGTAAGAGCCCAAGGATATTACTGTAGAGGCTAGACTGGTTACCGGGCCAAATAGGTTGAGATGAGCCTCCGACCAGAGTGTGAAAGGGCAAGGGTGCTTTTGTAAGGTCTAGACTGGTCACTAGGCTACCTCTTGGGTGAGTCGTGCCTCCGACCAGCATGTAAGAGCTGATGGGTGTTACTGTAAGGTCTAGACTGGTCACTGGGCTACCTCTTGGGTGAGTCGAGCCTCCAACCAGCATGTAAGAGCTGATGGGTGTTACTGTAAGGTCTAGACTGGTCACTGGGCTACCTCTTGGGTGAGTCGTGCCTCCGACCAGCATGTAAGAGCTGATGGGTGTTACTGTAAGGTCTAGACTGGTCACTGGGCTACCTCTTGGGTGAGTCGTGCCTCCGACCAGCATGTAAGAGCTGATGGGTGTTACTGTAAGGTCTAGACTGGTCACTGGGCTACCTCTTGGGTGAGTCGTGCCTCCGACCAGCATGTAAGAGCTGATGGGTGTTACTGTAAGGTCTAGACTGGTCACTGGGCTACCTCTTGGGTGAGTCGTGCCTCCGACCAGCATGTAAGAGCTGATGGGTGTTACTGTAAGTGCTAGGCTTGTCACCAGGCCGTCTCAGACGCAAAATGGGGATCTAACCAATAGACAACCCTTTTTCGAAGGGGACCCTGTACCGAAGTGGAACCTTCCAAACAGCCTGATTTTACAGCTGGTATTGCCCTTCTGGATTAGTTCGGTGCCGGTAGTGCAAGAAGACCTTTGTCCGCCCACGGTTGAGTTTAAGCCCACACCTTCAGAATGATGATTGGATTGAGACAGGGGACACTACAGCTACCTGTCCACCAGAGGGGATCGTTACCGTTAAAACGTTTATACCCCATGGTTATCTCATCGAGATTGTATAGTTTAAAGTTTTTTTTGGATTTACATAAGTAAAAAAAATGGAAATTTGTAGAATAGAAATTGAATTTGTTTTCCAATAGTTTACCTATCGGTGATACATTCTTCTAGTATTTTATTGAGTATTTAATATCTTTAGTTGACACAAATATATATTTTCAAACATATATAACTGTACTAATGACGCCCGTACTGGTTTATTTTAGCAAAATTATTATTAATTTATATTTAACATATTATTTATAATAAGTATTGAATATTTATAATATGGAGTATAAATAGATTCATACAAATCTACTGAGCACTGGAATGGACACCTCTCCAACCCCATGTACGCAGCCTCAATCACTTCGCATTCTCCCTAGTGTCACTAAAAATGCGACCAGTGACATAAGCGGCCAGCAAAATAAGCGACCATTATGTATTTTCTATCTGGGGCTTGAGTCTTAATCTTCAGTGAAATGAGCGACAAGTGAAATAAGCGACCGTCACACGATTATACCTGCTCTGGGTATTCCACACTCTTCTTAAGAGAGTTTATAATGTTAGATTTTTTTATATTGTTTTCTGATGTCCATCACACTTCAACCAGGTTCTAGAGTGGCTAAATGATATTAATTCAATTATATCATTTAGGGGTGTTTAAAATCACCCTTAAGCTTCGTCAGTGATTTGTTTCTATTTTTGGTTTATAATATTTTGTAATGTTTTATAATATTTAAAAAAAATATTTACTTAAGTTTATATTTTCGTATGTTTGTCTTTTTTATGGTCATCAACTTAATCCAGGTTTTGAAAGTAGGAGAGAGCACAGAGGCGCAATTTTCTTCGTTGTTTTTGCAATAGCTGTATCCACTTTCTTATTACTTAAGCTTTCTACGTTTCCCTTCCAAGTTTAACTGTAATGGGCAGCGGAAGTGTAGCTTGTTCGCTTATTTTGCGCGTTTCGGATTCCGTGATGGTCACTTTTCCATACATTCTTCCCACTTTGTATGTCCTTCCTTTAGTTCTGTAATACTACAACCTTTATGTTACAAGGGTTAGACGTCACTGTAAGGACGCAGTAAAGAGGTCCTTCACCTGTACACGTGACGCCATATTGTCTACCTGTTCCCACTTTCATCCTTGTAATCACAAGTATTTATCCTCTGTAAATAACAATGATATTGACAGCACTTGAAAACTGCAAAAGAAGAAACATTTTACAATGCAGATGATAACATTAAACAGTGTAACTATATGTTACTGTAAAATCTCGTGTATTGGTATAGTTAAAGGTTTTATTAGTAAATCTTTGGGTTTACCAAATGCAATCAGTAAATATTAGAATTTTGCAAGAGGTAAAGTTTTTGGGCTTTTACTGTTAAAGTTAGGAAGAAGGTAGGTTTTACTAGTGACGAAAAACGTTGGTTTTCGCAATACAATAATACGTATTTCTATACAATTTTTATAGCTAGTTACGAGCACGCCTATTGAGGTAAGGTTAGACAACACTTATAGGTTATATGAGATAAAACCTAAAATGTACCGAGTGTGTGGTGGTACAAGTTCGAAATGAACGATTGCCGCTGTAGAGTTCAAATTTTAGCTTCAAAAAGTTGGCGAATCGTAGGTTTTACTGGAAAATATAAAAATAAGGGCTGCCAGGGGAACGAATATATGACTAAATTCCCTTAGGCCGGTCGAGCAGTGGCGTTGGAGAGTGTACATCACGCTAGAAGTATGTCGTTAGATAGAAACACTTTTAGAGTAAAATAATTAAGTATTGTTAATATTTAACTTAAACCTACACTTAAAAATTACGTTAAAAAATTTGAACGTATTTCCCTTTTGAAACGTAGTTTTGACCCTTACACCAGGTATTTCCGTCACAACCACTCTAACAAAGGGCTATTATTCCAAAGGTCGCTGCCAAATCAGATTACGCCTGCCTTTGATGCAAAAGGCCCATTAATTACCTCGCTAAATACACTTTAAGCAGAGCCGTCTGCGTCCTGAGGCAGATAGTGCAGTCAGGCAGTGGCTTTAATTTAGTTCAACCATTTTTCTTTCTAATTACGTACTTGTTACGAATGGCTGTAGACCCACAAAGCACTTCACATTATTACGTCCTGTATAACAAAGGACTCGCACTCTATAAACAAAGGCCTATTTTAATTCATTTATTGCTTTCTAAACTTTGACGAATGCTCTCGTATCTATTTATTTCTTCTTTATCACTCATTTTACTTAGACGATTGTTCATCGTTTCTAACCCAAAGTCTTTATAACTCATTTTACTTTAACGATTTTACATCGTTTCTAACCCTACTTCTTTATCACTCATTTTACTTGAACGATTGTTCATCGTTTCTAACCCAAAGTATTTATATCTCATTTTACTTTGACGATTTTACATCGTTTCTAACCCTACTTCTTTATCACTCATTTTACTTAGACGATTGTTCATCGTTTCTAACCCAAAGTCTTTATAACTCATTTTACTTTGACGATTTTACATCGTTTCTAACCCTACTTCTTTATCACTCATTTTACTTGAACGATTGTTCATCGTTTCTAACCCAAAGTATTTATATCTCATTTTACTTTGACGATTTTACATCGTTTCTAACCCTACTTCTTTATCACTCATTTTACTTAGACGATTGTTCATCGTTTCTAACCCAAAGTCTTTATCACTCATTTTACTTTAACAATTTTACATCGTTTCTAACCCTACTTCTTTATCACTCATTTTACTAAGACGATTGTTCATCGTTTCTAACCCAAAGTCTTTATACCTCATTTTACCTTGCCGAATGTTCATCGTTTCTAACCCAAAGTCTTTATAACTCATTTTATCTTGCCGAATGTTCATCGTTTCTTTTTTTCCAGGCGAAAAACCTATCAAGGTTATTGCCTAGCTATAACCTATAATCTACCTAACTAATAAAATAAATTAATACAATAAATGTAAATGTATGTTTAAAACTTACTGTTACTATCTAAAACTAAAGAAACTAAAATTATACATTTAAATATTATTAAATAGATTCAGGTGGCGTAAGAAAGCGATGATACGGTCGATAGCCGTGACATCGTCCCTTAAAACTACCTCGAAGATCGTAACGTATATACAAATCGCTCAACTCATCACAATCAAGCAGAATGTGCTTGACTGTGATGGTACTTCCACAAAACGGACATAGTGCCCCTCATGTCGCATCAACCATCCATGCGTTAACAAAGAGTGGCCGATGCGAAGTCGAGTTACCACCACTTTCTCCCTACGAATCGAACGAACAGATGTCCTCCATGGTCGGACGGTATTTTTGATGTCCCTCAGCTTGTTTCTATTTACATTTTGCCATTCTTCGTTCCAAACAGAGAATAGTGTAGTTTTAACATTGCATACAAAATCACACGTTTTGTCGATGGCACCATACTTGTAGCTAATTTTGCACCTTCATCTGCTATAGTGTTTCCAAATATTCCGCAGTGACCAGGCACCCAGAGAAATGACACCTCGTAATTGGAGCCTGTGTATTGAACGCAAGATATCTCCAACTAATGGGTTCTTAGTGTACATTTCCTGAATAGCCTGGATAGCACTTTTGGAATTGGAACATACAAAATATTTAGATGTTGCAGACGGAATTGATCTTAAAGCTTGGAAAATTGCATAAAGTTCTGCAGTAAAGACGCTACAGGCTGAGGGCAATCCGTAAGTGAAGGTTTGTCCTTCCATATACAATGCACAACCTATCCCATTGTCCAGTTTTGAACCGCCTGTGAATATAGTCACAGTATGTTGGTGAGTTTGTTGAATCTGCAAAAACTCCTGACCTTATTTATCGTCAGGAGTATTGTGTTTCAGGTACCTGGACAATGAGAAGTCACATTTTGGCTTTTGTATTATCCATGGAGGGATGTAGATTCCGCACATTCAACATTATTCTTTGAGTTGGAAACAGAATTTTTCGTCACCAAAGCTAATGTGTAACTAACGTGCTCAGTGAGAACTTCAATTTTCTTGTTTAGCTCAAAGCAGTTGGAACACTTCTCAGTAGTGGCAGCGGAGGCATAAGATTTTATTTCAAGTCTAGGTTGAGTTGGCTTGAACTTCTTTTTTGCTTCGTGGAAAGATGTTTTATCCTTTGCCATTATGCTGAGGATCGCTTTCTCCTCCTTGAACTTTGCGCCATTAAAGAAGCGAGCAGGTTGATCACCAGCACAGTTTGGGCATTTCGGAGCACTTGTGCAAACCTCAATATGGCCTTCAGATGAACACTGTCCGCATACCTCTGGCTTGGAGCACGAAGAGCTGACGTGTCCAAAACGTTGACATTTAAAGCACCGCCGTGGATTGGGAACGTAGGGCCTAACAGTAAGCCGTTGATAGTCGGCATATAGGTATTCCGGGATAGATGGTTTCCCGAATGTCAGAATTAATAATGTTGTTGGAACTCTCTGGCCGTTTTCCATCCTCATAATTCGTACGATATCTGTTACACCTTCCGAATCCAGTTCAGATTTTATTGTCCTTACGGACATACAAAAGATCCCTCCATGATATTAGTCCCTTTGATGAGTTCAAGGTTTTTTGGGGAGCCACGGAAACCTTATCCTGATCAAAGAAGGGGGTCATTGACAATAAATATTGCGACTGCTCCGCACTATTTGTTTCTAACAGCAGTTCCGTAACTTCCATAGTTTCCTCCTTAGCTCGACTGGATGGGCATCAGTCGAGAGCTCGTAATACTGTGCACAGGCTCCGACACCTGTGCACCGCGGACACTCCCTGACCAAGGACCGTAGTGGCTAGCGGATCAGCAACCGCGCATACGTCTTCGGTAGAGCAAACTCACAGGAGCGTCCCTGACCAGAGTTTGTCAAGCTCTGGACTTGTCAGCACTCCCAACGCGCAACGGTTCTGACCAGTCAAATTCCCTAAGTGAAGTGTTAGTGTGTGTGTGTGCTTTGTGAGTGGTGTAGTGTTAGGCTAGGGTACCGCGAGGGACGCCAAACCCCTCGTAGGTGCGGCTAGTCCGCACCCCCCTGCGGGTTCATCGTTTCTAACCCTACTTTTTATCACTCATTTTACCTTGACGAATGTTCTTCGTTTCTAACCCTAATTCTTTATCACTCATTTTACCTTAACGATTGTTCATCGTTTCTAACCCTTCGTTTTTCAATACCTACTATTAGTTGACAGACTACCTATATATGTGTGTGTATATATATATATATATATATATATATATATATATATATATATATACATATATATATATATATATATATATATATATATATATATATATATATATATACATATATATATATATATATATATATATATATATATATATATATATATATATATACATATATATATATACACACATTGCTCTAATTTTATGATTTTAGTTTTCAACCTTTAATAAAATACATTTTATGTATTCATTCAAGTTTAAATACATTTTTTAAAACCTGTAATGGACGACACTTGATGCAGTTTTTAATAATATTAATTCAATTATTAAATTTAATAATTAATTTTATTAATTATTTCACTTTATATTTTGTAAATTACAAGTATTACTATGAATCTGTCATATATGTATACGTATTTATATTTATTGTAATTATATAATAAAAGTGACTAAAATAAAATGTTTCTTTGTCACCTATCTAGGAATTGACTTTAAACTTTTTTATATTACTTTTCGTGACTTTTTAAATCCAGGAGTACTAAGGACACCTCCTTAGAGACTTTAACACCTGATACATGAAATAATAAAAAAAGTAAGAAGAAAATATGGGGCTAAGTGTAACATTAAAATTTGCTAGAGTAAAGTTTTTCGCCGATAAAATTAATACACAGAACTAGCAAAGTTAACTCAGACCAGTTGTAAAACTGTGTTAATTACTTAATTACCTCCTTGGTATAACACTTGGCGTATAGAGGTGTAGTCAATCTGA
>JBAIZL010000004.1:75070503-75095503 GCA_036971475.1 Prosapia bicincta | reverse complement strand
GTTGTAGGTTTTGTGGTGGTGTACGGCATCCCGTATAGTCTGGAAGGTGGGGTAAGTCCCAAGCGTCTAGAGGGTTAGACAAGTTGTAGTGGTCCTATAGGATAGTTTACTCGTCACCATTCAGCGCTTAGTTACCAATAATGGTACCACGGGATCTTGTACAACGCCATCGGTGGTTCTCCCTCCCGGTACATGACCTGAGGAAAGCTATCGAGAGGGTAGTGGTTTCACAAGCTGGGGTAGACTCTCCGTTTCTTTTCAAACTTGTGTATCTTCGAGAGGAGGATTCAAGTCCCGAGGCTAGGCGTCCTCCTGCCCCTCTTCTTCTTCTATCATCATCTTCTTCTATTTGGAATACACATCAGCCCACTGTACGTTATATAGAGAGCACCTCTTGTAAAGTATAGGTTATGTTACATTATTTATAATAATTGTAATTATTTAATAAAATGTTACTAAAAATGTTTTTTTACCCAAATAGGAATTGATCTAAACATGTTCTGTTTATAATATATTAAATGAACAAAATTTTCCCACCATTATTGGTAAAATGGCCAATCTACTCTAGTCAATAGCAAAGCATTGACTTGTTAAAGGAATTTATAAAGAAATTGTAAAGTAATGTATCCCTTTGTAGAATATACATATTTTGTTTGAATTTTAACCAACAAAATACTTTTTATTTATGCACTCAAATTGAATTACATTTTTTTAAACTTGTAGACACGTAATGTTAATAGAGTATTTATTCAAATATTAATTCATTTAATTAAACTTAAAAAAATTGATGTTGTAGGTTGGATTCGAACTGATTTGTTTCATGTTTGGAATCCAGCTGATTTTATGTCATAGTTTATTTGATAGAACAACTGTTTTAATGCATGGGCTATGCTATTTTATTTATTATAATTATAATTATTTAATAGAAAATCAGTAATATAAAATCTTTTTTTTTTGCCTAAGAAGGAATTGACTAAACATTTTTTTTATATTAGTTGTTTTACTAAGATTGTTCTAATGTTATTGAGGACAGGAAACAAGTTTCAGAAACTTATCAAATCTATTTTTTTTAAAATTCTACTTGTTTATTGTCGAAATATTTACATGTTGCATTGACCAATGCTTCAACATTTACAATAAAGTTCTGGGAACAGGTTTTAGTCAAATTGTAAGTATTAATACCATCATCCTGATAATCTGCCAACTTGGGTACAATAAAGAATAATTAGCTTAATACTCATGGTTTATTGAATAACACCATTCTTAGATAACCCTAATAAAAATTATAGTTATAATTGCTTAAGAGTTTTAATCCTTTGCTCGGCTTTGGGTCTCTTAGGTTTTCTCAAAAGACGAATCTACGTGAGACATCATACCATGGCTATCTCCTCTCATTTAATTATAATTTGAAAAAAATATTGTTGAATAAATTTTTAGAGTAAATAGTTAAAATCCAAAGCACTGACGCATAAAAACTTTATCAAGTTAATTTTCCTTTGAATATCATTATTTTGGGCTAAATTACAAAACAGAATTATAAACCTAGACTACGAAACTGTCTTAATAAATAAAAGCCCCCCCCCCCTATGGAAAAGGAGACTAATTGGCTCTTTCAGTTGCATTTATTGACGGGTTCGGTAGGGGAAAATTTAAGGAGACTTTGTTCATAAAGGATGTCAGTATATCGTTAAAAATGGGTTTCGTTTTGTTTAGGTTATTTTCAAATTCGGACTTTAGGACAGCAGCGTCATTGTTTCCCACTTTTTGCAATTTATTATCAAGCACTTCTTTTATATTTTGCTTTTCATTGTTTTTCGATATTTGGTTGTTAACTGTATAATTAATAGTATTACTGTGTATTCCCTGTTCATTCTTAAATGTCACTTCATGTTTTGTAGCATCACCGCTAGAATCGGTTTTATCCTGTAATTGCTCATTTTTGCCTAGATTTTTTGAATTTACTTTACTTTTACTTAAAAATTCTTTATTTTTCTCTTCATTGTTCAAACCATGCTTACCCTTATACTTCACATCTACATTTGACGCTTCTTTGTCCCCTATTTCATGTTTAGTTGTGTCTATAATACCAATGTCTTTTTTATTTGTTATGGTTTCATTTGTAACTTCGAGATTCGAGTCAAATTCATTATTAGCATTCACTTTGTTTTTGGGTATGTCATTATTTAAAATCGATTTATTTTCGTTAGTACTGTCTTCGTTTATTGGTCTTTTGTTAACAAGTTGAAAATCATCGTTTAGTACTGCATTAGTAAGCTCTTTGGTATCTCGCAACTTATTATCCGCTATATCTCCATCTCTACGTTTGTCTTCTTTATTATGTTCATTATTATAATTCGATTCTTCAATCGTAACTTCACTCTTTTTATCAATTTCATTTTTATGCGTCATGTTTCCTTTTAAACCTGTGCTTTGTAAGCCTAGCTTGTTGCTATCTATCTCGTTATCCATGGTTTTGACATTTAAATCCAGTTCATTGTTGTCCATCACTTTCCTATTTTTAATGGCATCTTTCAATTCCAATTTAAACGCATCTATGACTTTGTCGTTTAAATCTTTGTTAATCAAATTCGTTTCAGTGTTAGTTATTTCATTAAAATTCGGTTTATTCTCAACAGATACTTTTTCGTTAGTTGTATTTTTCAAATCCACCAAGTCGTCAAGTGTAGTGTTGGCTTTCACGTCAGTCTCAAAATTATCCACCAATTTTTCATTTTCACCTTTGTTGTTGGAATTATGTTTTTTCTCATCCACCAAGTTTTCGTTTACAGCTCTGTCCTTCTTTTCCAACTCAAGCGTATCAAATATCTTTTTATTTGTACTGTTAGTGTTTAAATCCTCCATAGTATCTACAGAGTCTTTATCTGTAGATTTTGTGTTTACCTTTGGTTCTGTTTCTTTTTCATTTAGTTCCTTCGTGTAGTAAATCGTTCCTGTGTTGGCCACTTCTTTTTTATTGTTGGAATCATTAGCTATATCTAGTTTAACATTTTTACTTTTTTCTTCACTTAGTACTTGGTCGTTGAATATCTTGAACACATCTATTTTTTCTTTGTCTTCTTCTAAATTCCCTTTCTTCATTTCCTCTTTTACTTTTCCTATCACGTCATTTGCTTTACTGTTTTCTAACTCTTTATCAACTATTAACTCGTTTTGTAACGGCTGTTCATTGTCTTTTTTGTCTTCATTTAAACGAGGTTTCTTCATATCCAGTTCATTTTTAATTATTTCTTCTTCATTTAGAGATTCGTCTTTAAAATCAACTTCTATATTTTTTCCGCTCTCATTGTTCTTAGATCCATTGTTTACATTCATGTCTAGGTTTCCATCTTTTTCTTCGTTTATATCATCAACATTTAAAATCAGATCAGTTAACATTGGCACCACCTGGTTGTCTTGCTCATAGTAAATCTTCAGGTGATCTCCGTTGCTCTCCGATTCTTCGTGCAGATCATCAGGTTTCGTTGTATATTCCAAGTCGTTGTAATTCAGATCGTAGGTATTATCATCTTCAGAGTCCCCAAATATCTTCACTTCAGTGTCATCTTGTTCATCACTGTTTTTTTGTTTAACTATTAGGTTTAGTCCTGTATTTAGGTTCTTCTCATACTCTTTTAGTTGGTCTCTTTTTAAGTCACCGAGATTAAATATATTTGTTGTATAGACGGTTCTTACTATTGTGTTATGACTCACGGGTTTTTTGGAATGTTCATTTGTTGTGCTTTGCTCGTCATTAACATCTGAAAAAGAACATTATTAATAAATATTTCAAAAGAGAGGGGGACATATAGTACTTTAAGGACTGCCTATGAGCTCGATAATATTTGTTTGTTATCCTTCTGTAATATTTATAATTAACTTAAATCATTGAATAAATTAATGGTAAATAATTCAAAACTATTTTATAATATTTGCGTTAGCAGGATTGTGTAAAATAAAATTTATTTGCAAACGCAAGTAGACAATAATTATACTGAAAAGAAAAATAACGCTCTTAACGTAAACCAACCGGTTTGTTAATGTTGCCCCAGCAAACTTACGCTTTTTAATTCCTACTATAAGTCCACTATCTCCCGATATATATATATATATATATATATATATATATATATATATATATATATATATATAGGCTATTTATATACGTCTTCAAATTTTCAATTGGTAATAGAATACGTTATATTCATCCACTCAAGTTTCAATACAATATTTAAAACTTGTAGTAGATGACACTTGATGTTAATACAGTTTTCTCAATATTAATTAATTAATTTTAATAATGAATTTTTATAATTAGTTTCGCTTTCTATTTTGCCCCTTAAATATTGTAATTCTGCTACATGTATATACATATTTATATTTATTGTAATTGTTTAATAAAAAAGTATATATTAAATTTTTGTTTTACCCAAGAAGGAATTGACTTCTAAATATTTTTTATAATACTTGTTTATAACCGAACCTCTCCTAATCGAACAAGTTGTAGCTCAACAAGCTTTTGAAATAGCTCAATTTAAGTTTAGCATAATATAATGCTCTGTTTTGGTTATTGCGTTCAATTATGTTTGTATTTTGTTTTCAAAATTAATTACTTTTTATGGCCTGCCTTCAAATCAAATTTAGGCGAGAATTTTTAAATATAATTTATAAAAACGAAACAAATCCACGCAGATACAGTCTTTGCAAAGTGTTATTCAAATTCTAACCTATTTTATAAACAAAGAATTATCAGTCCACAATATTATCACGAGTTATTCGTACATATGCTTCTAAACCCATCAGCATTACAAACAGTTCATTCCCTTATTGGGAATTCGGAAATGCAGTACGAACGCTTATTCTGAACGTTCTTCTACATCTTCCCAGCGCATATTTACTTCCGCCGGTATAACATCCATTGCAGCGTTTAAAGTATCACACAGTCTACCCACAATATATCCCTTCCAGTTACTATAGACAATACCAATAACCGAAGTTAGGTAGGTTATACATTGTTCAATGAGAGACTTTTGCTTACCAGTTCCGTGTTTGTACAATGTACAGTTCATGGTATGCACACCTCCAGTGTTGTTAAAGACGCATATTTTCACTGCCTGAAAAAGGTAAAAACGTTTTTATTTTACCACCATTTTTTGACATTTTTTTATTTATTTATTATTTTTTTTAACAACTCATTTGCCTTGAACTATTAGTAAAATTAGTGAAAATACTAAAAACAGCTAAGAACAAATAAAGAGAATTATTCTACAACTTTCATAATAATCCCTCATCTCGCCAATCTTCATATACTTTACATCTGTGTTTCGCTGTGTCATTCATTTTACAGTTTAATGGGACAAGTTCAGGAGTAGGCATACACTAAATTTTAATGGGGTAAAATATACAAAAAGTCATCAGAAAGCATTTTTGTAATAACATTATAATAATATTGCAATAATATTATTAACTCATAGATTTGAATTTGCAAATTTTAAATTACGTGATAACATAAGAATTCGTATAAGAACTGATTAATTGCTTTTAGATTATGTTGTTTTCTGTATTTTACAATAATTTAGCGTATTTACAATGTTAATTGATTGTGTTACTTAGCGTATTTTACAATGTTATTTGATTGTGTTACTTAGTGTATTTCATAATAATATTAAATTGCCTTACTTCGCGTATTTCACAATAATATTAAATTGTGTTACATCCCATATTTTAAAATAATATTAGATTGTGTTGCTTCGCGTATTTTAGAATATTTGTGTTTCTTCTTGTATTTTACAATAATATTAGAGTGTGTTGCTTCGCGTATTTTAGAATATTTGTGTTACTTCCTGTATTTTACAATAATATTAGATTGTGTAACTTCGCGTATTTTAGAATATTTATGTTACCTCCTGTATTTTACAATAATATTAGAGTGTGTTGCTTCGCGTATTTTAGAATATTTGTGTTACCTCCTGTATTTTACAATAATATTAGATTGTGTTACTTCGCGTATTTTAGAATATTTGTGTTACCTCCTGTATTTTACAATAATATTAGAGTGTGTTGCTTCGCGTATTTTAGAATATTTGTGTTACTTCCTGTATTTTACAATAATATTAGATTGTGTTACTTCGCGTATTTTAGAATATTTGTGTTACTTCCTGTATTTTACAATAATATTAGAGTGTGTAGCTTCGCGTATTTTAGAATATTTGTGTTACCTCCTGTATTTTACAATAATATTAGAGTGTGTTGCTTCGCGTATTTTAGAATATTTGTGTTACCTCCTGTATTTTACAATAATATTAGTTTGTGTTGCTTCGCGTATTTTAGAATATTTGTGTTACCTCCTGTATTTTACAATAATATTAGAGTGTGTTGCTTCGCGTATTTTAGAATATTTGTGTTACTTCCTGTATTTTACAATAGTATTAGAGTGTGTTGCTTCGCGTATTTTAGAATATTTGTGTTACTTCCTGTATTTTACAATAGTATTAGAGTGTGTTGCTTCGCGTATTTTAAAATATTTGTGTTACTTCCTGTATTTTACAATATTATTAGATTGTGTTGCTTCGCGTATTTTAAAATATTTGTGTTACTTTCTGTATTTTACAATAATATTAGATTGTGTTGCTTCGCGTATTTTAGAATATTTGTGTTACTTCCTGTATTTTACAATAATATTAGATTGTGTTGCTTCGCGTATTTTAGAATATTTGTGTTACTTCATGTATTTTACAATAATATTAGATTGTGTTGCTTCGCGTATTTTAGAATATTTGTGTTACTTCCTGTATTTTACAATAATATTAGAGTGTGTTGCTTCGCGTATTTTAGAATAGTATTAGTGTTTCTTTAGACTGGGAGATAAGGTTTTGCGGTCTCAGTCCAAACTCTTCTTCTGTCCACCCTCTTTCTATCTTCTTAAAACGTTTACACAGAACACACGATAGTGTAGAGCTGAATAGGCAGGATTCACGAGAACTCTGGAATAAAACTAGACAGGTAGAAGCTGTTGCGCTTCCTCTACTAAATAACACAGTGTTAAAGACGCGTTTACCAGCAACAGACAACCAAAACTTGGAAAATACTTGAAATATAAAGTTTTGAAATAAAAGATCGATTCTACAGATTACAAAAGGGACCCAGAAGACGGAATCTACAAGAAATACGAAGAAAACCGCCGACGATGCATAGTGTGGATTTCGTAATTCTCGAGAAAGTGCTCTGCAGGTACACATTCAGAGTTGCACAGACATGATATGGATGCGTGTCTTTGTTTATACCGGAGGCAGTGGTTGAGTTGAATTTTGCCCGTAATTGTTTTTGTACCCATTGGAGGACGAATATTTCATTACAGTTGTGCTTACTGGATATAACAGTTAATATGTGAATGCTAGGAATGTCATTGTGACAGTCAAAACATTACTATAGAGCCCACCAGGAACCAAGAATTATAAAAAATTTTAAGTTTAAACATTTAAATAATCTACTTACATCACCGCCATTTTGTCCATGTTTTCCAAGATAATCTACTTCTGGAAACAATTTGTAGTACCTAAATCCTCCGTCGGTGTCGCTGTGGACGTTCCTCAAAGGGAAAAGTGCCGCTTCGAAAGGCAAGTATCTCGCTGATATGAACGCGTGGACACTGATGAAGCACAGAGTAAAAAGAGCGGCCATAGCCGTGCAGCGTCACTCCTGGAGAGTTGAACGTTTAGCGAGAGATGCTGATGTAGATATGCGTCTAATGAGGTTGTATTAATGGTCATTAAAATGTCGGGTTATTGCCCATGTTACAGTTCCCAATAAATCGCCATTTTAAGACTTATTAGTAATGGAAATGATTTTTTTAATGTATTTTTAGAATGTTTTGTGTGAATAAAAAAGTCCACACAAGACATTTTAAGTGAATTCTGTTTCCGAAATAAATACACTTTTACAACACCTGATTCATCCGTCTGCCACGAATGTAATTTCGGAAAGTTAATAGATTACAAACAAATTTGTAGTTTATACATGATTGAATATGTTGGTTTTGGTAATAAAATTATTGAGCACGGAGGAGAAAGAGTAGTCACACAATATTTTTACCACGTGATTTCCCAAATGTATTACTCATTTTGCAAGTTATAGCAGTGGGTTTGGCCGACCCTAATGGGCGATCTGTCTCGGTTAGTCTTGAAGGAGTTAGAAGTTTAATTATTTTGAAAAAGAAAATATTGTCAACTCAAGAGAAATTAGGGCAATTTAAAGCTAACTTTCCTTGTGATAGTGTTCTGTAAGTTACTGTTAAATGTTTAAAAAAATCATGACGAAAATAATTCTAAGTTTATTGCTCCAGACGTTGGTGTTATCAATATAATAAAGGAATATAATAAAAGCGTTATAAGCTTGATATATTTTAAATACAATTATACATCACATCAATACATCACATCATTTGTCGATGTTATTTCTTTCTGAGGACGGTTTAAGGAGAGTTTTCCAACTAAATCTTGTTGTTCAACATGAGGAAGATGAAACGGATCCTTGCACAGGAAAGGATGTACTAAGCTGGGATTATTTTTATTCCATTCCAGCCACTGTACCGAGAACAAACCGGCTCCTTTGGGAGGTACTTCAGAGTAGTTCTGGAAAACACGTAAAAGGACTCTGAAGGAATGAGAGACAATATAAGGATGGTTTTATTGTATTTCGTTTGACGTTTCGACACAACAAAAATTCTCGAGGTCTTCTTCAAGACTAAATACCTTCATGACCTGTCCAGGCCGTACATTAAACTCTTCAGAGTCCTTTTATGTGTTCAACACTGAGACGCTATAATCATAGTGACCTGTCCAGGCGTACATTAAAGTCTCCAGAGTCCTTTTATGTGTTCAACACTGAGACGCTATAATCCTAGTGACCTATCCAGGATACTAGGATCCTACATTAAGACCGTACATTAAGGTCTTCAGAATTTGACCTATTGGTACTGAGAGTTCCTGTAGCCAACCCACGACTAGGTCACCTAACTGCAGGAACCATAATATGAGTTTCTGGGGGTAGTTTTAGTTTACAATTTACCTATTTTTTCTGAAACAAATAAAATTGTGTTTTATCCTCGTTTGTAAATAGCCTGGGTAGTGGATGGACATCTCTCTTCACCTCAATGGAGAACAAGTCTACATCAGGGAAGTTGCCCTTCACGCAATGTAATAATGCCCCTACTAGGGGTTAATTACGTCCGTATTGCACCTATTTCTTCATCGTATAAGGGATGTGATGCGTAGATACGTCTTATCGCTGCATTGGAGAGTAACTTCACTTTATATATGCGACCCAGCCTACGTGATGACTTATGCAGTAGCCAAATAAGGGGGGGCATATGCTCTTACCTTAATCTCACTCACATTTTTAAATCTTTCCTTAAAAGGCAAAAATAATGTTACTTTCTGTTTTCCCTAATAACAATAAAGTAATATTAACGATCATATAATAGTAATAATAATAATAATAATATAATTATTATTATCATTATTTGTAATATTATTAATAATAACAGAAATAACAACAGAAACAACAACAATAATAATAATATAATAATTATTAAAAATAATATTATTAGTTATTTTTGTTATACATTATTAATAATAATGAACATAATAATAAAAAAATACAAACATTAATAATAATAACAATAACAATAGCAGGAATAACAATAATAATATTATTAAAATTATTATTCCTATTATAATTATTATTATATAATAATTGTATTATTAATAATAATAGTATGAAAACAACAACGACGACGATAATGACAATAATAATATTACCATTTAGTAAGTAAAATAATACTAATATTATTTACCAGCATTCAAAAACAAATAGGAAGAGTTATTTAAAAATTGTGAATTTATTCATAAATAATAATATATGTAAAAAATGGTAAGGATATCCGATTACAGGCCTGAAAGACGCACAGAGGGATGCGCGGAAGGTTAATAGTTGCCGTGTAACTATAATTATCGCTTCCAATTTAACATGACGTGTCCGAGCGAGATTAGTGTAAAAATGGATTAAATTCAAGGGAGAGGGGGGAGTTTTAAATTCAAGGGAGAAGGGGTTATGGGAAATATAATCAATAGAAGTTTTGTAGCAATGTTTAGTTAAAATATTGTTTACGTGTAATTATTTTTATTTTGCTTTAAGTTATCTAATTAACTACATCTCACGATGCTACGTCCAGGCCAATCTAAACAGCAACATGGCGGAAGGAACAAACAGAAATGATCAATTTTACATAAGTTTCCAGCGAAGTGATACAATAATTGGTACGATATCACTTCAAATTTGAGTTTATTTAAATAAAGTTTAATGTTGTTAAACGTACAGGCCGGCCAAATAGTGAACATCCTAAAATTTGTGTTACCATCCGAGTATTATAAACTAGCGACTAAGCCACGTGGTGTTACAAATTATATTTATATTTTTTAAATACCAATTTTCAGGTTCACAATATGTATAATACATTTAATTATTGAAACAACCTTACTAGTAGATATCTCACATTTACACCACAAATTCATTAATTGTATAGTTTCTCAAATCGTTTAACTTTATAATCAAAGAGGCTTAATATCTTAAAACGAGTGTAATTAGTAGACTATATAATTTTTATTCAATAAAAATTAAAATTTTTATAGTTCAACTTTTATTTATATTTCGAACTCATAAATAATAAATTTTGTTTGTATTTTCCTATAAAATCTCTTTCTCGAAACATACCACTTATTATGCAATAAAATCCACATAACTTTGCAGGTTAACTATTAATTATGTAACACATAACTGCAATATTCAACATTTATTATCATAATAATTAGTGTTACAAAGTTATTATTATTAAAAAATAATAAAAATCTATTAGTATACTAATAATAACAACAGTAATATTTATATTTTATAATATTATTTATGTAATAATAACTAATATATAAAATTTATAGAACCTGTATAGTTACATGATTTACCACTATGAAACTGGAGTATGTGTGTTTATTACATAGTATTAGTCTCTAAAGCTTCCACTAGTGGCTGCATCTAACCAATGGTTCCTGACACCATTCTACATACACTCTCTCTCACAACCCTTCATATGAATCTCCAAGATAAACAAACCCCCTGTAATGCTGGAGGAGTTTAGCAACTGAAACTGGAGTATGTGTGTTTATTACATAGTATTAGTCTCTAAAGCTTCCACTAGTGGCTGCATCTAACCAATGGTTCCTGACACCATTCCACAGACACTCTCTCTCACAACCCTTCATAAGAATCTCCAAGATAAACAAACCCCCTGTAAGGCTGGAGGAGTTTAGCAACTGAAACTGGAGTATGTGTTGTTATTACATAGTATTAGTCTCTAAACCTTTCACTAGTGGCTGGATCTAACCACTAGTGGAATGAGCCAATGGTTCCTGACACCATTCCACAGACACTCTCTCTCACAACCCTTCATAAGAATCTCCAAGATAAACAAACCCCCTGTAAAGCTGGAGGAGTTTAGCAACGTGCCTTTCCTCACTGGTGCGTGTGACGCTAACGCCACGCACAGATTTGCCATTAAATATCACCACAGATTCACTAAACACACAGTTATATAACCCTTGTCGAACACAACTAGAGAATGTACACTTTGCTACTGATAACCATTTCTTTGTCGCGCGCCTTTCAATGTTATCATGCGTTCACTGTCTTCTCGCTTTCTTATCAAAGAGAATGCGAAGTTATTTCTGATAAATTACAAGCTATTTTAATTAACTAGAGATTACGTTTATAAACGGTTTAGTTTAAGCCTTTGTCTTAACAAAGCCAAACTTAACACTTTCAGCAAAAACAACACATATATCGTGTTTAAAATAAAACTTTAACAAATGCTATACATTACGCTGTTCTGTCTGTTTGTCGGAGGGATCTGCGATGATCCGGTGAGTGAAGCATAGATCCTACGTAATCTATGGTAATTTCAGACAGTGAAGTTATTTTCCATTTTCTTTTGTGTATTTTTTATTTAAAACTATAGTTCTATGAAGTAACCACTTGCATATGTCAATTTGTTTATAAATGTAAATCAATATAAATTAAAAATATCCAACTAGTATGACAATACTAGTATATAGTTCTTTATCATGTGCTATACTTTATTGTGAGCCACACAAGCGATGCTAAACACATCCGCATTCTCTATTAAGGTTTTCTTTGACTGAGCTATTTGTTTAATGTTAACCATTATTCTATACATATTCAATTACAAAGACATAATGATAAATAAATAACAATAACCCTTGCTACAAATATTTAAACACCCTTGATGTACATTTCGCCAAATGTTAGCATTATCAGAAGCTTACAAACATTCAATGTTTTTAACCTTCTGATGATGCTAACTGTGTTGGCGAAACGTACATCAAGGGTGTTTAAATATTTGTAGCAAGGGTTATTGTTATTTATTTATCATAATTACGCTACTGTGCTCTGTGTAAAATTCTTACAAAGACAAAGTTTATAATTCTTGGATGTTTTTAAATACATTCCTTAGGGCAAGCCGTGAACGAAAACCATCATATGTAGGGTTACTCTTCAAATAGACGATGCTTCTCAAAAGGCTTCCCTTAAAAATTATAGGAGCGGCAATGTATGTTTTTCCTGAACTAAGACAGCATCAACAATGTTGTCGAGTTTAGGTTTTAGATAATTTTTATGTGCAACTTCTCTCCATTTTAGCAAAAATTCCATTTTAGCAACTTTTTATTAAATAATTACAATAATTATAGATACAATAACAAAACCTATGCGTTAAAACAGCTGTTATACCGTACAACATATAATGTAAAATTAATTGTTTTATGAAATCATGTTATCATTTATTTTAAGCCAATTGGGACGAAATAACTGTATTGCATATCTTGCCCCTTTTGTGGAAAGTGTTCTACCATATAAAATAAAATTATTTCACTAAATTTAATTAATGAATTAATATCTAGAAAAAACTGTATTAATATCAAATATCAACCCCTACAAGTTTAAAAAAATGTATTTGAACTTGAGTGGATGAATAAAATGTATTTTAATAATGTTTGAAAATTTGTACAACTTTTATATAAGAGAGTGTGAACTACGTAATAGAAAGATTTAAAAAGTATAAATGTAAATAAATAAATAAATAAATAAATAAATAAATAAATATATATATATATATATATATATATATATATATATATATATATATGTGTGTGTGTGTGTGTGTGTGTGTGTGTGTGTGACTTAATATTTCCAATAACTCTCTTTTTATTAACCTTTTAATTGATGCTACTCCAGGAGGATAGGACAAGGTGACCAGAAAAAATGTAAAAATATTATTTTCTTATAAAATTTAAAAATCAAAGGATTTTAAAAGAATTGTTGTTTAAACTCTCTTGCTCTTACCTTTTTGAGAAGCAATGAAATAATGTTCTGAAATCATCTCTGAGTTGACACAGAAAATTATCCACACTATAAAGTCCACTGAAATACTACACTTAAAACCTTTTTCCTATATTGCCAAATTTATCACTTGTTAATAAACACTACAATATAGAGGCGACTCAAAGAAGATGAATATAAAATGTGAAATATTTATTTTTCAGGACCAATATCTTGACGAAACCGCTGCAGTACGATTTGAGGCCAAAGGTTTTGAAGAAGTTGTGAAACTTTTATTCTTTGTGGACAAGACCATGCTCATCCACGAGTTCCTGCAACCCTCGGGATTTGCGTTCTACGTAATAGCGCCATTGGGCTTCGGCTGTAGTATAAATATGGACATGATCAAACGGTTTTGCGAGCGCGTGGTGCACGTAAACGGGAATATTGTGCCCAAACAAGAAACCACGAACTACAAATTGTTTACGAGTAAAACTTCGAACGGGTATTTAAACATTTTTAAGGAAAAAGAATTTTTTAATGAACATTTTGGTGAATACCCGGTGATTTCTTTAGACTTCCGTTCGTTCAGTAATGAAAGCTTCGATAATTTTATCATCAAGTTTAAGAGATTAATAAGCTTTGAGTTTAAGAAGCACAGATATCTAACGAACAGTGCTTTATTGAGTGATAAAGATAAAAGTGACTTTAACATTTACAGTGAAGAGGAAAGTATGCTAAATGTAGGAGCGATGCTGTTGGAACAAAGTTTGGTCCTTTTGTCACGCCTGTTGCATTTACATTTTGGCAAAAAGTGCATCGTACTTATAGACGAGTACGACTCCACGGTTTATAAAACCATTCTATATTCTGGTAGGGACATTATTCCTATTATGGAATTCATGAACTGTTTTATCACAAATATACTGAAGGCCAAAGAATTTGTGTATAAAGCGCTCATCCATTCAAGGTTGCGGCTAAGCACGGTGCTTTCCGGTCTCGGGAATTCCAGCGTGGAATTTGTTTCCTTCATGAAGAAAAATCGCTTTACAAACTACTACGGCATGACCGATACAGAGCTGGCGCATTTGACGAGAAGCACCAACGTTCACGACCAGTTGAGATATTTACAACTCTGGTACGGTGGGTACAGAGTGTTCGGAACTAACGACACCATAAACCATGTGTATTCCATTGCAAACTATCTAACCTACTGGAAGTACGTGATATACTGGCCGGAGGAGGAGTTGACACGACAGCTGGTCAAAGTGTGCCGGGTGAACGACAAAGCGCTGCAGATAGTGATGCGAGCCGTGTTGCATAATACGTCAGAGGTTGTCGCCTACGATCACCTCAACGGAGAGCAAGTGGTCGCCTTAATAGACATGGTCGGAGAGAGCAAGAATTTGACAGAAACCGAAGACCTCACAAACACGTATATAACGTTTCTAGTGTTCTCGGGGTACCTCAGACTCGCGCATGGAGAACACGCCGGCCAATATATCGCATCGTTCCCCAACAAGCAGATGAAACTGGAGGTATTTACCAAGCTGGCTCACTTGGCAACAGCTCGCATAAAGCCCGAGAGCAACATGACCAACGAGATCGGTCCCAATAGAAGTTAAGTGGAACGTTACAAGTGTGATGGGGTTTTGTGTTACGCTTTTTACAAAATAATTTTCAAAGTGTGACGTCAGTATCAAATGGAGGAGACAGTTACAGTCGAAAGTGGATTCAGTGTTTGTATTTCTTACTTATAAAAGAAGAGCAAACGTATAATAGGACCATTTTATTTTCGCCGAATATATTGACAGTATCAACATAAGGCAATATCAACATAAGGCAATATCAACATAAGGCAATATCAACATAAGGCAGTATCAACATAAGACAATATCAACATAAGGCAATATCAACATAAGGCAGTATCAACATAAGGCAATATCAACATAAGACAATATCAACATAAGGCAATATCAACATAAGGCAATATCAACATAAGGCAGTATCAACATAAGGCAGTATCAGCATAAGGCAATATCAACATAAGGCAATATCAACATAAGACAGTATCAACATAAGGCAATATCAACATAAGGCAGTATCAACATAAGACAATATCAACATAAGGCAGTATCAACATAAGACAATATCAACATTAGGCAATATCAACATAAGGCAGTATCAACATAAGGCACTATCAACATTAGGCAGTATCAACATAAGGCAACGCCAATATAAGGCAATATCAACATAAGACAATATCAACATAAGGCAGTATCAACATAAAACAATATCAACATAAGGCAGTATCAACATAAGACATTATCAACATGAGGCAATATAAACATAAGACAGTATCAACATAAGGCAATATCAACATACGGCAATATCAACATAAGGCAGTATCAACATTAGACAATATCAACATAAGACAGTATCAACATAAGGCAGTATCAACATAAGGCAATATAAACATAAGGCAGTATCAACATAAGACAATATCAACATAAGGCAGTATCAACATAAGACAATATCAACATTAGGCAATATCAACATAAGGCAGTATCAACATAAGGCACTATCAACATTAGGCAGTATCAACATAAGGCAACGCCAATATAAGGCAATATCAACATAAGGCAGTATCAACATAAGACAATATCAACATAAAGCAGTATCTATATTAGGCAATATCAACATAAGGCAATATCAACATCATTAAGCGAAATAATGAAACCGGATAAACCAACAATTAAGTACATGTACGGTTCTTCATACGGTAATAAGTTATAAATAACATAATAACACAATTATAATAGGAGAAAAAATTAGTTAACTAAACGCAACGACGAATCAAACAACGTAGTGGATGTAAATAGTGAGGCTGGAACACAAGTAGAGAACAGCTTTTTGGGTAAAAGCAAACACATACTATAAGGGAAGGTAACACTCTCGCAGCAATATGTTACGAGAAGAAGAGAAACACCAGACGATTTGAGAAAAATCACGAGCAAAATAAAACAAGGTAGAAGATAGAAATGCCACTAAGGGTGCATTGAAAGATCTTAAACCGCTTTGATGGATAAAAGAGGATAAACTTTATCTGCATTACGTTACAAGTTTAAAAAAATATTTATAGTTTTCTAGTTTTAATAAGTAAACAACAATAAGCATTCAGTTTGGTTATAGCCTTCTGATGATGCTAACCGTGTTGGCGAAATGTACATTGAGGGAGTTTAAATATTTATATCAATGCTTATTGTTGTTTATTAATTATAATTACGCTACTAAGCTCTATATAGATTTTATATTTAGTAATTTCGATTAAGTTTAAAGATGATTAGGTGAATAGAAACAAGACGTCAGATTCAGGAGCACTAAGCATATCAACAAGTCTTCCTGAAGGCTTACGGAAGCCAAACATAGCGAAATTTTAAAGCTTAGATATATTTTTGTCTTTAATTAGAGGTTATTGTGAGGGTATCTTTAAATAATTTTTTAATGTAGTAAATAAATATAAGAAATTGCGTAATATAGTAAACTATATGGTTTTTTATCACGTCTAGAATTATGTTGCTTTTCGTATCGTATGTTGGGATAAAATATGTATATTTTATATTATGTTTACATTGTTGGCGCAAATGTTTACAACTCGAGTGTGCGGTCTATTTATGCGCATTTTTTCGGTTTATGAAATAAATAAATACTGTACTTTGGTTTTGCCTTCATTACCAGGTAAATAGTTTGTTTAGTTTAATCTCGGATGCGGTTTCAAATCGGGCGTAATTACTTTCCCCATTTCTCGAGAGTGGGGATGTGTGCTCACTATGTAGCTTGATAGAGCGCTAAGGGAGAAAGAGAGAGAGAGAGAAAGAGAGATAGCGAGAGTGAGAGAGAGAGAGAAAGAGAGCGAGAGAGAAAGAGAGAGAGCGAGAGAGAGAGGGAGAGAAAGAGAGGGCGACAGAGAGAGAGAGAGAGCGCGATGTTGTATAGTTTACATGCAATATTTTAAAGTTGTAAAGATAATGTATACTTTGTTATCAGGTACGATCTATACAATTAGAGTTGAACGTAATATGAATATATTTATGTGAATATAAAACTGCACTTGAAATAGAAGCTTTTACAAATCTACTACTAATCAAAGTTTTTTAAAGGTTCGTGTAGTTAATATGAACGCTTGTTAGACTGAATAAAACGTTTGGATACACGTAAATAATTAGGATTTCGATACAAATTAAATATAATTGATTTCTTAATAAGGAAAATGCGTTTGATAGGAAAACAATTAAATTTTTAACAATAAATACGTGAAAACCTCTTAGAAACAAACCTTCTTTATATTACCCTTATGTACATTTCAGTTATCAAGTAACCATCCTCAGCGGGATAACATACAAAGACTTTGAAGATGGTTACTTGTTAACTGAAATGTACATAAGGGTAAAATAAAAAAGTTTGTGGTTAGGAGATTTTTATGTATTTATTATTAAATTCAACCACAGTATATTTCTAGTAAATAGATATTAAATGTTTGTTTATTCACAGCAACGTTTCGGCAATATATGTTGCCCTTATCAACACTGAAACTAAATTACAAAGTGTTTTTAAATTACGGCATTGAAAACTAGCACACTCAAGAAGCCCTATAAAGAATATCAATATACATCCTTAGAATTATTCAGAAAAAAACTAACACAGTAAAAACGCCAAGGTAATGAAAATCAGAAATATATAGAAAGTAGACACATTAGTCTGACAAATTGAAAAAATCAACAATAAAAAAAATTACTTGTGAAACATAAAAAAAAGATGAAAAGTCAGACAGCGAAATAGAACCAAATAAAAAAAGTAAAAGTATACATATAAACAAGAAATTATAACAGCTGATTGAAATATAAAAACTATTTTTAGAGGTTTTACTTCTACATCAATTCTATATATGCGCTACACAACTAATCAAAATCATTTTTAATATCTTGAATTTTGTAGTCCATTAAGTTCGATGAATCTTAATTAATTACTTTAACAATGTTAAAGTCATTTTTAATGATAATACCATTTTGTTTGAAATTAATATGTACGATTTTCGAATATTTCGTCTTTCTTTAGGGGATTATCTGTTTCGGAAATTTGTTTTGCACTCATTTAATTAATTACTGTGGTTTCTAATGCTATACTTATTTAGAAGTTTTTCGTTTTAATATTTTTAAATCACAGAACGTAGGTAAAGTATAAAAGAAATATATTTTTAATTGGGTTGTGCCACCAAAAAAAAAAAACGATATTAATGTTGAGGTATCCTTTTACACGGTCCAGGATATACAAGTCATAGGTTGCCCTCTAAAACCACTGTTCGTTCCTTCCGTTCAAGTCACCGCATAGAAACCTGTTCTTAGGGAGCCAAATGCTAGAGACGACAACGCTAGCAATGAAACACAACGAAAGTTGAGAAGTAACGGGAAAACACAAGACAAAGTAAATATTTGAAACTATGGAATGCTTAGAAAGCTTGAAGAATGTAACATTCAAAAGAAAAACAATTGGAAGACGTGACCAGCGTTGCGAAAACGTCAGAGAGAGAGAGAGAGAGAGAGAGAGAGAGAGAGAGAGAGAGTTAGCAAGATACTAATACCTTCACATTCGTTGAAGCTCGCAGAGGCCGTAATAAGAGTTTCTGCGATGTGACCAAATCGATCGATTATGAAAATACATCACGTGACCTGGGTTTCTTCGAAACGTGGTGAGATACCTTCATGGAACGTGTTTAAAAGTATTGTACAATATGATAAAGCTGGAAAAGTTCCTATCAAACACACAAGCAAGCGAGTTCGAAAAAGTATAATTATTGATTGATTTTTTTAACAATTTTAAAGATTTTTTCCATCCAAAATGTGTAATAGAAGTGCAATTGAGCTGTAAAATGTTGCAACGACAATGTCTCAATGCGTAAAGGAAACATGTGGGGTAGGTTTTCCACTTTGGAATAAAACCAAACAACCTATATTTAATGCGAAATTCTTTGAAATCAATCATACAAAAATATAATTTGTTATAAAAAAGATATTTATAACAATTTGCACATGCATAAAAATATGTAAAAATAAAAAAAATTATGTACAAAGATAAATTAAATTAAATTCTTCGACACATAAATTGAAGAGATACTTTGTATAAAGTTTTAATGGAATAAATTTTAAAAAAATAAATAACAAAGAGTTCAAAGAAAGGAAAGCAAAAGAATGTATATATATATATATATATATATATATATATATATATATATATATATATCCAAAGATAAATTACAAAAATATTGACTATATTATAATTGTATTAAATACAATCGCCATTCAAATTTATTGTTAAGTGTAAAACATTGTAGGAACAATGGCCAGGGGATTGTATTATCGTTGAATAAATAAGCTTGTTATATTATCGAATGTTAGAAGTTTTAGGAACAGGATCAGTAAAGTGTTGTGAAGTTGCGACTAATGATAATAAATGTAACAGTGATTTTAAAAAGTTGTTTGAAAATTTAAAATAAAATACAGAAATATCCCGCCTTTCCTGATGACGTTAACTCCCTTGCGTTTGCGGAGCTCCAATGCGTCAATAGCACAATCAGGCTATTTTATCCCTACACAGGAGGATCACGAATAGGCAGTTCTATAGAGTTAGGGATAGCCCTCTATAAAGCTACTATTAATCTATTTAAAGCATATAGATGTTAGCCTATGTCAAGATGCGGACATGAGAAAACTTACCGTCTATACCCGCACAAGGGATGTTTCTTAACCTGCATTAAATTCTCCTTTATTCTACCTCCCCTTAGTTGATAACGTATTAGCGCAAAAATACAACTCTCATATTGCTTCTCGATGGAAATTTTAACGTATGGTAATAATATACATCGTCGCCCACAAGCAAAGGTTTATTCATTACTCGCCAAATGATTATGTACTAGCAACGGGAAACCTTAAAAAATACAATACCAAAGAAAAAGCTCTGCTTTGATAGTTTGACCTGTAAAACTATAAAACGAATTTCCATCAGACAACCTATTTTTCTTGTCAGCTGCACAAAAGAACGTAATTATAAAGTGCAACACCAAGCCAACTCCTGTAACAATGTATAACTCACCACTGCTTTGTGCTACACTAAAGCAATATTACTTGTGCTAACCAATAAGCTTTGTGCTATTATCAATGCAAATTGAGCAAAGGTTGTATTGGAGTGTTTGAAACTTGACGTAGCTCTTTGTAGCTGAAACTGGGGCAAACAGTGCAATATAATGCTACGAGTTTTAGTCAAATATTTTTGAAAATGTTATGCTTAAATTATATTAATTTTCCATAGAGAAGTTATATTAGAAAAAAACCAAACTACCTTCAAAGATTACATACTGTAAGTGTCAAAATAAACAGTACTGAAACAGTTGTCAGACTTTATTTTATTTACATAGTTTTACAAACAAATAAAAATAAAAAAAAGCTAAATCTGTTAGAATCGAGTATAAACATGTTCTATATGACCTCCGTTCAATTTGAGGCAACAGTCGTACCGTTCTTGAACGTTTTGCATTATTTTGGCTAAGGGGGGGGGGGTTACATGCTCGTTATACATGGTTATATTTCCTGTAGTTGGACAGTTGTGGTAGGTGGGTCATCACGGAGAATAGTCTCCTTCATTATTCCCCATTCGTGCCCACCAGGTGGGGTAAGATCTAGGAAGTGGGATGGGTAAGGAAAGTTTGTTCTAAGGGAGATGAGGCGGTAACCTACTAAAGCTTCTTGAAGGAAAGCAATGTTGTCTAAGGTAGTCCAAATCCAAGTGAGCGAAAATATTGCTCCACGATAAACATTTTCTCAACATTAGCTACCACCGTGTCAGCAAAAACTAACCTCAAATGAAATATGTCAAAACGACAATCAACAATCGGCACAGCTGATCGAGAAGGCAACTACAGCTGATTCAGTTTCAGTACTGTTTATTTTGGCGCATACTGTATTTAAAAAATATTTATAGAATTATTTCAATTTTTAAGCTCAGTTTGTTAATCAAATATATTAATTAAATACCAAAACAAAATAATAATTATTGGTTTATACATTTAGAAATTGTATAGTTTAGATATCATTGACGAAAGTCTGTATAATCAAGGTTTCTCTTGATACCTTTTTGTTAAACTACTAGAATCATTATATTCATTATTCTATTCTGTAGTCATTATATTTATGATTAAGTGTATAGCTTTTATGTATAATATAACTGTCAGGGGGGTTACAAGATTTAACATTGTCCTCCAATTTGACCCGCTACAGCGTTATGAAATGACATTTTAACGTAAATAAAATCATACTATTACACAGTAAAGGTAGAAAGGTTGGTTCCATCTTAGTGTATACCTTGTTGTGTGCAAACAACGCGTTGCATGCCTCAGTGTTACTATTAGTGTAACTGCACTTTGTATAACCTAACCTGTCATGTTGTAGTATAACTATATAGTAACTATTACAATAATTCATCAACTTGAGTCGCAATATTCCTTTAGTAACAGTATTATGAAAGAATTGAATAAAACTTTAAATATAATTGAAAAAAAGTTTGTAGAATTAAAGAATAAAATAGATATTGTGAATCGTAAATGACTTTGTTGAACTAGAAAATTTTAGAAGTTGTTTAAAGCAATTGAACATTTTATATAGCATGATGTTACGAGTAGTCACAGATTTGCAAAACTCTCTTACATTTTGTAAACTAAGTGTTGTACACCCTAGTGTTATCTCAACTCGAGAGCTTTATGAGGAATTAAGCAATATATAATGAAAGTTTACCTTTAGAACCTAAAATAGAAAATATGTGGGGATTAGAAAACCTGATTAAAGTTAATTGTAAATTAGATTCTGAAAAAAATGTATATTTTATAAACTTACCTATTGTTGAAAACACTTAATTTAAATTGTATAAATTAAATTCCATACCTACAAAATACGAAGCTGTTTATGTAACAATAATACCAAAAGTAAGGTACATGTTAGTGTCTAATTGTGTGATTTTAGGTTTAGACTGTAATTGTAATGGTAAAATAGATTCCAGATACCTTTGCTCATTTGACCATTTAACACACCACAAATTAGATTGTGAAACGTCTATCATTAGAAATTATAACGCCAACAGCTGCGAGTATACTGCATTGGAAGTCACGGACAACATAACCAACTGGATCCCAGACATCAACCATTACCTGGCGACCTTCCCCAATATAGAGACTCTAGAAAGTACCAACCAAAACGCAACTGCCCTTTATAGAGCCTTATTCAGAGGCTTAATATACTTCGCCATCATCAAGATAATAAAGAATACTCCAACAGAAGAGGAAACTTCGCTACCCCCGGAGATATATTTAGAGATGGAGGAGTTATGTAACTAAGTAGATATAGCTGTTATAAAAGATTAACTATGCATAAATTTGCTAATGCAGGTTATCTGTATTGATCACCTGCGGACCATAGTGAAGGCAGGAACCATCTCTTGTCTGGAACAGTTCTCACTCCATGTACTCTGCGATATCAGCGTATATGTAAAATCTAGTAATAATTGCTAACATTGTAATTATTCGAAGTTATTCAAGGTTTAACAAAAATAAAATCACTTTTTAAAAACCTTTCGCATGTAACGAATAACGTAACTTATGTATATATATATATATATATATATATATATATATATATATATGTGTGTGTGTGTGTGTGTGTGTGTGTGTGTGTGTGTGTGTGTGTGTGTGTGTGTGTGTGTGTGTGTGTGTGTGTGTGTGTGTGTGTGTGTGTGTGGGTTGAGTACATAAAACAAACATTAGGACACACACATACATACATATTTTATATATATAAATATATATTTATATCTATAATATATATATATATATATATATATATATATATATATATATATATATATATATAGAGAGAGAGAGAGAGAGAGAGAGAGAGAGAAAAGGGGGAAAGGAGTGGGAGAGAAAGAGGGAGGGAGAGAAAGAGAGAGAAGAATTAAATTAAAATTTTCTCTCTAATGTTTTTTTTAATGTTTAAAAAGTTTTATTCAGCAAATACACACACACACACACACACACACAGAGGCACACAGACAGACAGACAGACACACATACACAGGCACACAGACAGACACACAAACACACACACTGAGACGGTCAAAACAGCTTCAAATTTGAAGATTTTGCACTTTGAATTTAATAATATTATTTTAAATTTTAAAAAAAGAAACAGCTGCTATGGACAGTAGCAGGCAAGCCAGATTCACTATCTGGTTGAGTAAACAAGGCCTGTCCAAAAGGTCAATTTCGTTTACGAATCAGCGCAAGTAGGAGGAATTAATTTTGTCTCTTAACACAAAATTAAAATTAAATTAATTTTTGTTATTCATAAAAAACAAAACCTAAAAATGAAGTTAGAAAATAAAAGTAAAGAACCAACAAAGTTTATGAAAATTTTAAACAACGATAAAAGCAAAATATTGTAAAATAAAATTTATTAACAAATTTATTTAATAAAATATTGTAATTAATAAATGGTTTAGTAAATGTTCCAATAATTATAAGAGTGTCAAGTGTAGGAGAAAATAGTTTTGAGCCGTTAAAGCGAAACTAATGAACGGAGTGGGATAGAACTATCATTCAAGTTCGCAGCATCTTCAATCGTGAAATAGACCATAGTGTTAAGGAATATGACAATATTATACCATTAGTGACATTGTAAAACAGCAGCTAAAAAACGAGCTCAAATCTTCGAAACAAGTCTGATAGGACACCCTGTTTGCAAGTCGAGACAAAGTTTTGATAAACTAATAAACCGCGTAGCGGAGCGAGTGGGGACTGCCCGATGAGCTGACGTAAATAAGGTTTCGTGACGCACATACGTTTTCCCGTGAGATCCAGAAGAAGGCCCCAGGATGCTGTTTCCGTGGCTAAGTGGAAAATCTAGCCCAAGATCGATGTGGAGATGGTCCGCCTTTCGAGATTTAGAATTTTAACTTTTTCATTATGTAAAAAAATATAAAAAGTATTTAAGGCGGCCCTAAAACCAATTGCTACAAGATGCCAGAGTCCAAAAAAATCATGAGAGAGACGGGGAGCGTTCCTAGTGAAAGGTTTTTGGCAAGTATGAATTTTAATAGCAAATTAGGCATTTATAAAATTAAGTAAATTTCTTAAAATCATAGATTCAAATTTCCTTAAATAAAAATATAATCGCCTATTGAAAATTAATTAATAAAAAAATACATAAGCAAATGCTCATTTTTCAAATAGCATTATTATTTTTTTTCCTAGGCGAAAAACCTATTAAGGTTATCATCGCCTAACTCAATTTTTATTTAAAATCAATGTTCCATAAATGAAACTAATCAAAATAACATAAATGTTTAAGACTAATTGTTACTATCTAAAACTATAGAAACTAAAATTATACAAAATTTAAATCTTAATAAATAGATTCAGGTGGCGTAAGAAAGCGATGACACGGGCGATAGCCGTGGCATC
>JBAIZL010000004.1:75003003-75065503 GCA_036971475.1 Prosapia bicincta | reverse complement strand
TTTGAAACATTAGAATTTTTAAGTATAAAGTTGAAGGCAAATTAATTGATGAACAAATTCAAGTGAGATCAAGGCACCAAACTATTTATAAGGACATTGATGTTATAGAAAAAATTACATAAAGAGCAATACTTATAAACATATGATTCTTTGTAGTACATATGATTTAATTTTGTACAGAATTTTATTAGATAATTATTTTCCTGAAGATACTGGTACTATTTTATCGGCGAAAAGCTTTGAATAATATTCTAGTTTTTGAAAGTATTATTGTTTTTGAAATATTTTAAATTTATTATATATATATATATATATATATATATATATATATATATATATATATATAAACCTCTTAGTTTTTACCCATAAATATGAAAATGGCGCCTCATTGTACAAAAATATGTGCATTCGAACGAACTGAATTAATTCTCATGTGTAATCCATACATTGTGCATACATAATGGTCGAGCATGGCTAAAAGTAAGTAAATGTTATTGCATTCTTTTGGCCGTTGCTCTGTATTGGAATATATTTTGTTTTTCCTTGTTAATAAATAATATTTTGTTTTAGAAAAAAAACAAAAAAGAGTCCGAGAAATATCTGAAACGAACCATAAATCCCGAATATGATTACGAGATCTGGTATCATCGCCCGAGAGGTAAGCTGTAAGCATTATTTTATTCCTTACATTATTTTTATTACAAAGGGATTCAAATAACATAAATTATATTTGTTTGTGAGTTTTTTTTTATTTGTTCTCAAACTTCGTTGATTTCATGTTTGAAGTGCGCTTACAATAAGAAAGAAATGTAGTCATTTTAAATCTAAGTGGAAAAATCGTGTATTTACTATACAGAAATTTGTAACTTGATGAGGAACACATTTTGCTAGGAGAATAGTAGACCAAAATGGTTTAACCATCATCCAGAATTTTTTAAGCGAGTGCTTTAAAAGTATTCCGTTATGATGCTTCAGGAGAAAAGAGAATCTGTGTATATCTGAGTCAAATCTCTGCCAATACAAATAGATTAGGGTAATTTTAACGCCTCGAGGTGAGCGTAAGTCCTTCCAGAACTAACAAGGAGAGGCCTTAAATGCCTTACAACAATAAGGTAATAAGTTCGGACAAGTAAACTATATAATATTGATGCCAACGTAAAAATAGGAAAGGATTTGTAAACACCATCAGCAAATATTGGACTGGAAAGGAGAAAACAAATCATACTGAAAGTAAATGCACATAAAGAGCCGGAAGTATTAGAAATAAAATGGTTTTTGTGGGGAAAAAACTTGTCTGCAATAAATATATCCTTTAAAATTCTTAGTTTCCAACCAAAGGCAAAGTGTAAGAAAGAAGGTCGGTGTGAACCGTTAATTCTGGGAAAGCAACTGAACATTTTTCCTCTGTATCTCAAGACTGTGATGTATCACGCTCACTGCGTTTGCATAGATTCTTACATTTTGAAGTCTTTTTATACAAATTATCATTATAAACGTTATTTTTGTTGTTTAAATTTTAAATTCGTTTGGGAAAAACAATTTACCAGCATTAAATTCGGAACCTTGTGTACGCTGTTCGAATTATTTCTTAGGTATTTAGTGAAATCCTCTACAAGAGATTGGAGAACGCCAAAGTAGAAGACAAAGGCTGATGATGGAGATCTAGGAGACCAACCTCCATCGCTTTGGCCTCGTATTACATGTCCGCTCTGTTTCGATTGTATCATGAATGGCGACCACAACCTGCCAGAGCTGGACAACCCAGAGTGACTCGTCGCCGATTGGCTGACAGCCAAGATAGGCCATTGGCTAAAGGGAATTATACAAGTACGTTTTAAAAACAACAAGATGCAATGAAAGTGCACGTATTTTAATATTTGTGCAGTATAATTTATAATATATAAATGTTAAAAATGTATCAATTGTTAACATTTGTATTTAAGAAAATTAATTTTAGCTTCTCTTCAAATTTCAAATAACAAACGTAAACGGAAAACAATTGTTTAAAGAAACAAATTTATTGTAGAATATAGAACTTATATTCGAACAATTATTGGTGTCTAGCTAACGGGCTAACTGTTAACCAATGGTATAGCTATGTTGTGGAATCCGAAGTTGCATCAGCGGATCAACCTGTAAGCTGCCTAATGGGACGCACTAATTAGATCTGCAGGTATCTCACCTAATTGCAACTCTGTGTGTTCAAACTGCTAGTGTATATCAGTGAGCCAGCTGTCGACCTTAATTATAATATGCTTAGAAGGGAGTATTGTCATTTTTATGTTAGTATTTAGGTCAAAGGGGTTTCCTGCCTCCTATTTGGGTATGTAATGTCTATGTTGTAACATTGGTTGAAAATATAAGTAACATAGGGTTAGGACCTTTTACAATCAAGCTAGAATGATGGAGGTTATTAAAGTAAAGGATAATATTAGGTGTTTTTCATGCTAGGAGAGTGATTTTGTTTACATCCTGGTTAATGACTGACTGACTGGCGTATAGATAACTGTTGTAATTTTAGCTATTTCATATCTCTGCAATATCGGTTATAGCAGTACGAAATTCCTTATGGAGAACAGTAATTGATAGATTTATCAACCTTATTCCAACAACAATGGAAGTTAAATAAACAACGGTTTAACAATTACATGGTCAAAATTTACAATTAAAACGTTATATTGTTGTTCTACATTGTAACCTTTGCTTAATTTAGTGTAACGTTTGCTATCTCAACTCATCATTAGGATTATTTCAGGGTTTTTTGTAACACTCTTAAAAATAAGGTGTTACATATAAGTTTATTTAGATATTTGATTTTTATTTAATAATTATATCGTCCCAATATAAAAGAAAAGTTTTGTTTTATTGGTGCCCATTGTAAATCTAGCGTAGGTGGTGAGCGCTCCTAGCGGGCGAAATAGAAAAATATCGTACGAGTTAGTAACTTAAGGCAATTAGCCACCTCACGCCATGTGACGTAAGCATGACGCGATACTTGTGAACCAATCAGAATATTCATATATATAAATAAGGGTGGGAGTTTGTTTGAAAATTTCAGTTAGCGCGTCCTTGCAACGACCCCACTTCTCCAAAAGTCTTTGAACGGCATTTTCGGACATAACTTAGAAATTTATAAGCTTCCAGTATTCAAAATTTAAGATGTCAAGGCCGGTACCAAATTTTATTAACGCAACAAAAGAAGAAGTCAGAATCGATTATTTATGTGTTTCAAATAAGTAAAAGTTTATATCATTTTTGTTTAAGAGCGCTGATTGCAAGAGCGATGTGTTAAGTGTTAAGTGTACAAAAAGCCATGTGCAGTGTTTAATGGTATATGTATAGTGTTTTACAAGTAATGTGCACAACCAGGTACGTTTTAGATAATAATAAAGAAAATGTTAATTTTAATGTTAACTAAGTTGAATTTTAATTGATAAACGGTTAACACATGAACGGTAGAAATTGTCCTTTGAATATTCATTCTTAAAATTAAATCGGAAAACTTAAGTTACTACCTTCTCGTAATAGGCCTATGTAAATTTGGAAAGTTAACAAGTAATTAAAATACGTATGGAATAGTTAGCAGTAATTAAAAGTTAATTACTCGACACATTGGTGTCATTTGTTCTTTTGTAATTTGTCATTGATAATTAAATTGTTTAACTTTGTATTTGAAAATTTTCAATTCTTATTTCACAAGTAACCTAGTTCTAGCTTCAAGATAAGAAGAGCGTCATAGACAGACAGTATCTGCCTGAGCTATGACGTTAGAACTAGAGCCCTGGTAAGTAATTAATTATGTTGGTAATAAGCAATTAACAATTAATAATAATCACATTTCAATAAAAGATAAACTTACCCCCAGTAAAAAGGGCTAGAACATTACATTTTCGAAAATATAATTTGTTACTAATATCATTGTTATATGTTATATTCTTTTAAAGTTTTGTTAACTTAGAGTAAATAAGCATTATTACGTTCAATATTTATTATACAAAGCATAAATGTAAATACGTATAGAACTCTTAAGTGGGAGATCGTCGAAGCAAAATCAGTGGCGCATTGAGTTAATACTCTTATAAAAGTTACAATTTCAGCCGTTACGTATATATTCGAAAAACATACAAAAATATCAAATAAAAAATTGCTTTCATCTCTATATAAATAATACGCTATTTAATGTACATAAAGTAAATTATTTTAATAATTAAAAATTATATATATAATGGTAGATATACAAATAAACAGCACAAGACAATTAACCCTTTTATTAGTTCATTTTGTGAACATTTCGACCATGATAACAGAAATTAACTTTTTCATAACGTCCTTATCAAAACACCAAACTAAATTAATTAAATTAATAATTGCCTTGTGCTACACATTAGTATAGCTACCATTATATCTTGTTAAAAGTCTTATTACTATGTATATATTTATTTATTTCAGGTAAACTTGGTAAAATCATAATACATTAACCCAGTAATAAAGGTAACCCAGTTAAGAGACTTTGAAGCACCACTGCAGCGGTTTATCATTGCTTCAGACAAACACCTCTGGTTAACTACATTTAGCGAAAGGGTGGAATTATCGAACCAGATGCTAGCTGTACGTGTTTGTTGCAAGATATTATTGTAAGAGGCGAATGGGAATAAAGTACTCCTCGGGTTAGAAGTAAGTGTTCAATAGATTGCCTTTTCCCGTTCCTTTTTCCGAATTTTGTCGATTCTTTTGAATCGTTATCGCAAGTAACTGGTGTATATATAGTTGTAAAAATGAGTAAATACTTAAGGAAGTAAACACTGAATAATATACGTTCATACTGCTACATAGACTGTACAGTCCAGTACAGTAATGATCTGCAAAAAACTGAAGTAAAGATTTTTTGCTTGGTATTTATTACCACGGGGTAAAATTTCCCTGTTGTTGAGAAAATCGTTGTGTAAAAAATAGCGTTATAAGCGGAATTCATAGCGTATATTCCGTGAAAAGTTCTTTTATATGATACGTTTTAGGGTCTGAGAAAAAATTGTACTAAGCGAGAAATCGTCTTAAACGGAAGCTAATTAATCGGTCTAGTCATATATATATATATATATATATATATATATATATATATATATATATATATATATATATATATATATATATATATATGTGTGTGTGTGTGTGTGTGTGTGTGTGTGTAATTATGTGTGTCATTAACATTACACATATGTTAATTTTAATTGTAAATTTAATTATAATTCTTGTATTTGTATTTTGACTTAGTTCTTTATTAATACACAAGAATACATATTGCGATATATATATATATATATATTTATTTATTTATTTATTTATAGAACATGTTTATTTATATTTTGTCTTTTTCATTTTAAAAATAAAAACACACATTTCAAAAGATACTTCTAATATATACCTCAAGATTTGCACAGCTAAATCCAATTTGGTATTTATAGATTCGGTGATCCCATTTGCTGGGGATTTTTGTTGGGGAATAGGACAGGTAGGTAGGCCTATATAGTAAGATATTTGCTCACGCCATTTTTTCCTCGTAGTGAGATGCGTGGTTGGACAGATCGGTAAATTCAGTGAACAAAGAAAGTTAAACGGGAGATTTAATGAAATATAAAAATAAAAGAATTATCCAAATAAATTAAGTAAATTTATTTAGACCAAATAATGTTTTAAACACATTTATTTACTCAATGCTCCTTACAATTTCATAGACAAGATATTAGCCCGTTGCCTTCTGAAATATTCGGGACAAATCGTTCATCTTCGTTATGGTGGTAAAAGTATCTTATATTTGAGGTATTTTTTCTTTTTTATTTCAAAATAAGTACTTAAAAAATAGTAATGTAAAAGGGATGTAAAATTAGTATAAAATATACATCTCTTAACCTTACAATATGGAAGGCAGAAAGTAAGATAGCTCTAAGAGTAGTGAAAACACTGTTGAATTAAATCATAAGTTACTCCAAAATGTAATCAAATAGACGATATTTCCTAATATGTATTAAACGTAATTGGATATTTTTTAAACATTTCCTCTAAATAACCTCTAATTGAAAGCTAAAACCTCCACTACGTTAAGAATTATATATATCTAGCGACTATATCACAGCATTATTGGTCTTTTATCGTATTTTAGACGTCATTGCTTCATTTTATTTACGTTCGGCTTTATTCTACGTATATAATTTTATCTTCGATCAGACGGGAAACTTTATTAAATATGACGTCTTAGAATAAATTACTTTTATCACGGAAATATGTACACGCCCCACCTAAAGATGTTCACTTTAACAAAACTACTAAAGCATGATTATTTATTTTAACCTCTAACGCAATCTAGATAAAGTTTATCCATCCAAGCAATGTAAGATCCTTCGTTGCAACCTTAAAGGCAGTTGTATCTTCTACCTTGTTTTATTTAGGTCATGTTTTTTCTCAAATCGTTTCGCGTTTCTCTTCTTTCGTAATCTATTGCTGCCTTGTGCTGCCTTCACTTGTATGTGTTTACTTTTTCCCAACCAGTTGTGTTCCAGCCTTACTCTTTATTAACACTACGCATTCGTTGCTTTGTTTGTTCAGCGACCTAACTATTTTCTCATTTTCCGTTTACATATAATTTTTATTAAAACGCATCAGCAAGTAAGCCCTTACGTATTCACTTAGTTAAGTATCATTTAATATAATTTAAAAATCGATAACTTTAAAATGACAAATTCTTACTTTCTGGTTTATTCTATTAAATTCTTTTCCTCAATGGTGTTGGTACAATCACGAAGTGGGCTTAAGGTTAAATCTTCTTACAGGAAATATTGTACCCCTATTACATAATACGTTTCTTGTTTAAGCATCAAATGAAAACATAAAATTTACCTCTACTGTAAAAGTGTACCCTTATCGCAAGCAGTTGTCTCGCCTTGTAACACTCGATCCCGTCGCTATAATCACCTCTCAGTTCATGTGACGGGGGTCAATACCGGAAAGCAAAGTGTCGTTTGGCACAGGGATTCCAAAGAAGTCTAGATCGACGAAGTTGGAAAACATCTCCACTTTCATCTGCCTGTTGGGGAACGATGCGTTATAGTACGTAACGTTGTTAAGGCGTTCTTCGTGTTTCACTGTGAAATAGCCAGAGAAAATGTCAAAGTTTAAGTGCAAATTCGTCAGATACGGAGATATTGTAAAGTTTTTCAATTCTCCGATCATATCCCTTAACGTTATTACATGCTCCTCGTTAAATTCACTGTAGGCGACGACCTGCGTGTTGTTGTAAATGCACACTGCCTTCATGATTTTCTGCAACACCTTATCGTTCAGCACGCACACTTTAGCCAACCGTTTCGTCAGATCCAGTTCCGGCCAATAGATCACGTACTTTCGAAACGTTAAGTAGTTCACTATTGAATACATATGGTTTATGGTCTGGTTAGTTCCGAACACCCTGTATCCGCCGTACCAGAGTTGTAAATTGCTGACTTGATCGGATATATTTAGTCTTGTAGTCAAATGCGCCAGCTCTGTATTGGTCATGCCGTAGTAATTTGTAAAGCGATGTTTCTTCATGAAGGAAACATGTTCCACGCTATTCCCGAGGCCAGAAAGCACCGTGCTAAGTCGCAACCTAGAGTTGACGAGCGCTTTATAAACGAATTCTTTGGTTCTCAGTAAATTTGTGACGACACTGTTCATAAATACCATGATAGAAATAATGTCCTTACCAGAATATAGAATGGTTCTATAAACTGGTGAGTCGTAGTCGTCTATAAGTACGATGCACTTTTTGTGAAAATGTAAATGCAACAGACGCGACAAAATGACCAAACTTTCTTCCAACTGCATTGCTCCTACATTTAATATACTACCCTCTTCACCGTAAGTGTTAAAGTCACTTTTATCTTTATCACTCAATACAGTACTGTTCACTAAGTAGCCGTGCTTCCTAAACTCCAAATTTATTAACATTCTAAATGTGATGATGAAGTTACTGAAGCTTTCAACGCTGACAGAACGGAAATCCAAATAAATCACCGGGTATTCACCAAAGTGTTCATTGAAAAATTGTTTCTCCTTAAAAATATTTAAATACCCGTTCGAAGTTTTACCCGTAAACAATTTGTGGTTCGTGGTTTCTTGTTTGGGCACAATATTCCCGTTTACGTGCACCACGCGCTCGCAAAACAGTTTAATCATTTCCATATTTGTGCTGCAGCCGAAGCCCATTGGTGCTATTACGTGGAACGCAAACCCCGAGGGTCGCAGGAAGTCGTGGATGAGCTTAGTCTTGTCCACAAAATATGAAAGTTTTACTACTTCCTTAAAGCCGTTGGCCTCATAGCGTACTGTAGCACGTGTATCGTCATATTCTACCTGAAACGGCGAGAAACGTTTTACATTAATGCATCTTTCTAAAAGTATTGCTTTTATATTAGTTCAGAAAGATATAAGTGATTTTAATGCTAACTATAGATAGTATAGGGTAGAAGTATTTTATATTTACAGTTTGTACAAAGTTTATATAATACACGTTTATATTAAACAGAAATATAATGTTAATATATATATATATATATATATATATATATATATATATATATATATATATATATATATATATATATAACAATTTTATCATAACAGATATGATACGTAACAATGGCTCTAAGCAATTTATAATTTTGTTTAAGCCGCATAAATAGTTTATAGATAAATCTGCACAAGTATTATTTTTACATTCAAACTGTAAACATTTATCTTGCAAACAGGAATTCATAGGAGTTTAAATATTAAAATTAAAGATATTGTAAATAGAAATTTCCGAAACAATTTATATGAACTGGAAGATAAAATGTGTATCCGTGATATATAATTTATTCTGTAATACATAATTTATTCCATGATAGGTCTACATAATTTATCTCTAATACATAATTTATTCTGTAAAACAATTTATTCTGTGATACATAATTTATCTGTAGGTCCTAATACATAATTTTATTCCATGATACATAATTTATTCTGTGTCTAAATTCGAGAGACTAGCTTAACTTTATTCGAGAGAATAAATAAACTTTCATTTTAAGGAGGTTTAGTCCTATGGTTTTAAAAACAGAAAAGCACGTAAAAAGATAACAATATTTGGGGAAAACATAACTACTTCGGTCAAATCACGACCAACCAAAAGTACGTCATTTAATTACTTTCTTGAACATTTGTGACATATTAATTGACTACGCCATAAAAACCCAGTATAAAAAACAATAAATTATTAACAATCGTAAACCATAACTTAATGTACGTTTCAGTTACACGTAACCATCTTCAGTGTTAGTCACTGATGTACTTCAATATCTCTGAAGATGGTCACGTTTTAATAGAAATGGACATTAGATGATAAATATATTTCCTATTACACAATATCAAGAGCACAGTGGTACAATATATTACAATAAAAATATTAGAAAGAATCTCAATACCACAAACAAATTAAAAATTACAAATAAAACAAATTACTTGAGATTAAACTCTTATGTACATTTCGATGACCATGCATCATCATCAGAGGGTCTTATTACAAAATTACAATATAGCAGACATAAGTTAAAACATAACTTCGTGTTTCCAAGATTGAAATTTTGTATCATACCATGTGATGATGACATGTTCACCGAAATGTACGTAAGGGTTTAATCTCAAGTAACATGGTTTATTTGTTATTTTTGAAATTGTTTGTGATATTGAGGTTCTTTCTAATATTTTTATTGCAATATTTCCTGTTGTGGATATTGGGTTTTATGCGTTTAATTACTTAGAAAAATATGTGGTTTATTCAAACACCAAGAGACATGAACTAGAGAGTGGAAGGGTGTTTAGCATCGATGGTGTGGCACACAACGAAGTACGACACAGAATACAAGTAAGTTTAAATAGTTTTACGTAAATAGTTTTATAACACAAAAAAAAATCCAGAAAGAAATTATATTTTATTTTTCTCAGTAGCCTAAATATTGCAGATAAAGCCTCATAGTGTAGGACTACCCCCATAAAATAAGGCTATAAATAACAAATAATAGTAATATTATGCGTAACTCACTGACTCAGGCACTGTGACGTAATCAGGTTCACTCCCAAAATCAGCAGAATTATCGCAGTTTCCTCCGACAAACAGGCAGAGCAGTATGACGATGGATAACATTTATAGAAGTTATATTTTACAGCAATATGGGAAAATATGCTATAATTCTAAATATTGCTTAGCGTGCAGCATGGAGCAACTACACACGCTACTAAACCATGGTTAAATATAATCTACAGATCATTAACATAGCTTATACAGTTATCTATAATGACGAAGCAAACTGTTAGATAACAAGACAAAATGACAAAAGACAAATTGTAGCCCATTAAAGTACAATGCGCGACAAAGTAGAGATGTCCGTATTAACGATTTCATCGTTCGGTTATGTTAGACAAGGACTACGTACCTATGCCTAACGAGAATCTCTGGAGAAGGAATAGTTTAAAGAAAACCAAACAAATCGTTAAAATCTTTGACACGGCTCCGCCTCTTAGCAAGACAAATGCGAAGAAATGCATTGCTTTTAGTTAGGACAACCTAAAATTGCTTTAACGTAAAGACAGCCCAGGCTTTTCGCAAGACATATGCAAAGTAGATACATCGCTTTGATGTAGAAAACCTAACATTTCTTTAACGTCTTAGAGGCGACCTTGCCTCTTTGGAAGACAAATGAAGAGAGACACATCTCTTTGATTAAGGAAAACCTAACATTGCTTTAAGGTCCAGAGACGTACTATCCTCTTTGGAAGACAAATGAAAAGAGACTCATCCCTTTGGAAGACAAATGCAAAGAGACACATCTCTTTGATGTAGGAAAACCTAACGTCGCTTTAACGTCTCAGAGACGGCATAGACTCTTTGGAAGACAAATGAAAAGAGACACATCTCTTTGATGTAGGAAAACCTAACGTTGCTTCAACGTCTCTGAGACAGCATAGCCTCTTTGGAAGACAAATGCAAAGAGACACATCTCTTTGTTGTAAGAAAACCTAACGTAGCTTCAACGTCTCTGAGACAGCATAGCCTCTTTGGAAGACAAATGAAAAGAAACACATCTCTTTGATGTATGAAAACCTAACATTGCCTTAACGTCTTAGAGATAACATAGCCCCTTTGGAAGACAAATGCAAAGCGACACATCTCTTTGATGTATGAAAACCTAACGTAGCTTCAACGTCTCTGAGACAGCATAGCCTCTTTGGAAGACAAATGAAAAGAAACACATCTCTTTGATGTATGAAAACCTAACATTGCCTTAACGTCTTAGAGATAACATAGCCCCTTTGGAAGACAAATGCAAAGCGACACATCTCTTTGATGTATGAAAACCTAACGTTGCTTTAACGTCTTAGAGATGGCATAGCCTCTTTGGAAGACAAATGAAAAGAGACACATCTCTTTGATGTAAGAAAACCTAACATTACTTTAACGTCTTAGAGATGGCATAGCCTCTTTGAAAGACAAATGAAAAGAGACACATCTCTTTGATGTAAGAAAACCTAACATTGCTTTAACGTCTTAGAGATGGCATAGCCTCTTTGGAGGACAAATGAAAAGAGACACATCTCTTTGATGTGAGAAAACCTAACATTGCTTTAACGTCTTAGAGATGGCATAGCCTCTTTGGAAGAAAAATGAAAAGAGACACATCTCTTTGATGTAAGAAAACCTAACATTGCTTTAACGTCTTAGAGATGGCATAGCCTCTTTGGAAAACAAATGAAAAGAGACACATCTCTTTGATGTAAGAAAACCTAACGTCGCTTTAACGTCTCAGAGACGGCATAGACTCTTTGGAAGACAAATGAAAAGAGACACATCTCTTTGATGTAAGAAAACCTAACGTCGCTTTAACGTCTCAGAGACGGCATAGCCTCTTTGGAAGACAAATGAAAACAGACACATCTCTTTGATGTAGAAAAACCTAACGTTGCTTCAACGTCTCTGAGACAGCATAGCCTCTTTGGAAGACAAATGCAAAGTGACACATCTCTTTGATGTAAGAAAATCTAACGTTGCTTTAACGTCTTAGAGATGGCATAGCCTCTTTGGAAGACAAATGAAAAGAGACACATCTCTTTGATGTAAGAAAACCTAACACTGCTTTAACGTCTTAGAGATGGCATAGCCTCTTTGAAAGACAAATGAAAAGAGACACATCTCTTTGATGTAAGAAAACCTAACATTGCTTTAACGTCTTAGAGATGGCATAGCCTCTTTGGAGGACAAATGAAAAGAGACACATCTCTTTGATGTGAGAAAACCTAACATTGCTTTAACGTCTTAGAGATGGCATAGCCTCTTTGGAAGAAAAATGAAAAGAGACACATCTCTTTGATGTAAGAAAACCTAACATTGCCTTAACGTCTTAGAGATGGCATAGCCTCTTTGGAAAACAAATGAAAAGAGACACATCTCTTTGATGTAAGAAAACCTAACATTGCTTTAACGTCTCAGAGATGGCATAGCCTCTTTGGAAGACAAATGAAAAGAGACACATCTCTTTGATGTAAGAAAACCTAACATTGCTTTAACGTCTCAGAGATGGCATAGCCTCTTTGGAAGACAAATGCAAAGCGACACATCTCTTTGATTGAGAATGAAACTTAATGCCTCTTGAACGGGGTTAGAAACAACTACCTCGTGCCAGATAGGTTCTAAATGGAGATTGTAAGCATAACATGTAGGCTATGAAGGGAAGCTTAGACCAAGCATTTGACCTTGAATCACTGTGGGATAACTGAACAGGTTACAATAAATCTTTAATAGAGTGAATCATCCAATAGGAGAGTTATCCCCTACGTAATCGGGGAGGGTATCTAATGTAGGTAGGGGCATAATACCCTTTGTAGGGGAGGGGTTTCATGTTATCGCAGGCAAAAATATATACACGTAATATAATACAAATACTATAATGACAATAAATAAATAAAATGACAGTAACTATTTAAAAACAAGTATATAACAATTATTATCTACCAATATGTAACTATAAAAACATTTTTTTAAAATACAAATTTAGTATTTTTTTATTATATTGTTCTTGATATTAATTGAAAATTCAATCTTGGTCGTGATTTGACCGAAGTAGTTATGTTTTCCCTAAATATTGTTATCTTTTCACGTGCTTTTCTGTTTTTAAAACCATAGGACTAAACCTCCTTAAAATGAAGGTTTATTTTGTTACACATCTCTTTGATGTAAGAAAACCTAACATTGCTTTAACGTCTCAGAGATGGCATAGCCTCTTTGGAAGACAAATGAAAAGGGACACATCTCTTTGATGTAAGAAAACCTAACATTGCTTTAACGTCTCAGAGATGGCATAGCCTCTTTGGAAGACAAATGCAATGCGACACATCGCTTTGATTGAGAAGGAAACTGAATGCCTCTTGAACGGCGTTAGAAACAACTACCTCATGCCAGATAGGTTCTAAATGGAGATTGTAAGCATAACCTGTAGGCTATGAAGGAAAGCTTAGACCAAGCGTTTGACCTTGAAGAAAATCACTATGGAATAACTGAACAGGTTACAATAATTCTTTATAGAGTGAATCACCCAATAGGAGAGTTATTCCCTACGCAATCGGGGAGGGTATCTAATGTAGGTAGTGGCATAATACCCTTTGTAGGGGAGGGGTTTCGTGTTATCGCAGGCAAAAATCCGAATACAGTAGTTATCTGTAAGCGAGATTAGTTTCAAGCAAAACTAAACGATACTAAAATATATACACGTAATATAATACAAATACTATAATGACAATAAATAAATAAAATGACAATAACTATTTAAAAACAAGTATATAACAATTATTATCTACCAATATGTAACTATAAAAACAATATATATTAAAATGAATATATATATATATATATATATATATATAACAATTTTATCATAACAGATATGATACGTAACAATGAAAATGAAGGTAACAAAATAAACCTTCATTTTAAGGAGGTTTAGTCCTATGGTTTTAAAAACAGAAAAGCACGTGAAAAGATAACAATATTTAGGGAAAACATAACTACAGTAAACTCCCGATTATCCGTGGGCGGATTAACCGGTTTGCGGATTATCCGGGGTCTGCCGTTGTTTTACAAATATCCAATTTTTATTCCAATCAGATTATGTGTTTAAATTTCCACACGGTGAATTACGACGTAAATACATATAAGGCCTAATAGAAGTTAAGATGAAGGGAATAGATATGTAAATATGTACGTACTAATTTTTACATTGAAAGGGAAGCATCCCGACGCAGGCCAGCGAAATAAAAGGGGCGAGCAGACTACTGTGTATAAGAGACAATGACAAAATGCTTGGACGCCCGAAAACCTAATGTGTATCATAAGATTGTAAACAAATGTCGGCTAATCTCGGCTATAAATAGTCTAGGACGTGGCATATGCTTATCCATGTCTGTCATATACATTATCGATCTTTATGGCTTTGTGACACTCGTGACACAAGTAGACACTGTGCGACAAAATGGTTCTCAAGAAATTTAGATCGCACATTAAAGCTAAATCAATGCTCACAAAAAAAAGACGAAAGTGACAGATTTTTTGTTAAAAAGTGAAAGTATTATGTGTAAAGGAAATTACATATGTACATACATACTTACTTTTGACATATACTTATGTACGTATTATAAATAATTAGACATATAAATGTACATGTTATAATCCGTTAAATACATTGACATTTTAAATTATTTTCTGTATTTATTTTGTCCTCTGAAGATTATTTGTGAATTGCATTAACCGGGCTCATTATCTGTGTAACTTATGGTATAATAATCGATTATCGATCGTTTAGCGTGTTCTTTGTTCATAGCGGATTATCCGGGGAATTCGTTATCCGGCGTTGCCGGGCCACCCTATTCCACGGATAATCGGGAATTTACTGTATTTCGGTAAAAACACGACCACAATTGAATTTTCAATTAATATCAAGAACAATATAATAAAAAAATACTAAATTTGTATTTAAAAAAATATAAGGATAAGTTAATGAAACGAATTTTATTATATATATATATAAAGAATTAAGTCAAAATACAAATACAAGAATTATAATTGCATTTACAATTCAAAGCTTTTCGTTGGCTAACAGTACCAACATCATCAGGGATATTAAACATATATATATATATATATACAAACGTATCCCAAAGAGTCGATGCGTGTGTCAATGGCCTCAGCACCAACTTTAAACTTTTTCGAAGATACCCGTCCTCGTAAATTAGTTATACTACAAATATCCTGACTGTAACACATCCACAGGCCTGACAAAATAGAGGATCCTCACGATGCATCAAATATACATGATAGGACCATCACACAGCAGGAGACTGGCCAGCACTAGTAGCCATATACACATTCTCAAAATCGACCATTCAGTACGACTTTGTGAGAAATTAAACTGTAAAGCTTGTATAGAAAAAAAAGAAACAAAATATTAAAACTTTGCTTTGACAGTTTGACCTGCGAAACCGCTAAAACATTACAACTAGGCGACCTACGTTAACTGTCAACTGCAAAGTAGAATGCAATTATTAAGTGCAACAAGAAACGTAGTTCCTGCAACAATATATAACTTTAAACCACTTTGTGTCGTGAAAGGTTTTATATGAACGGTGGACATTTAAAGTAACCAGTTATTTGTATTGCCCAAATTCGAAACTACGTTTCGAAATAAAATTTCATTTACTTTTCTATTAGATTAAACATTTTGGAAAGTTAATAAATAGCATTGTAATATATTTCTCTTTGATGAACATAAATTTACAATAGGCTATTAGAGCCGTGAAAATCGTAAATATAAATGTGTTTTCAATAATTGTAAAATTATTTATATTAGTAGTATCTAGCAGTAGTTACTTGCATGCCACAGAATATTTTGTAGATCTGCTGATTTTATGTTTCAGGCTATGTTCTACATCAGCTGATTCTATGTTACAGATTATGTTCTAGGCCACCTGATTTTATATTACAGGTTACGTTCTAGATCAGCTGATTCTATGTTACAGATTATATTGTAGAAAAGCTAATTTTGTTTTACAGATTATGTTCTAGATTAGCTGATTCTATGTTACAGATTATGTTCTAGGCCACCTGATTTTATATTACAGGTTACGTTCTAGATCAGCTGATTCTATGTTACAGATTATGTTGTAGAAAAGCTCATGTTGTTTTACAGATTATGTTCTAGATTAGCTGATTCTGTTACAGATTATGTTCTAGGCCACCTGATTTTATATTACAGGTTACGTTCTAGATCAGCTGGTTCTATGTTACAGATTATGTTGTAGAAAAGCTCATGTTGTTTTACAGATTATGTTCTAGATTAGCTGATTCTATGTTACAGATTATGTTCTAGGCCACCTGATTTTATATTACAGGTTACCTTCTAGATCAGCTGGTTCTATGTTACAGATTATATTGTAGAAAAGCTAATTTTGTTTTACAGATTATGTTCTAGATTAGCTGATTCTATGTTACAGATTATGTTCTAGGCCACCTGATTTTATATTACAGGTTACGTTCTAGATCAGCTGATTCTATGTTACAGATTATGTTGTAGAAAAGCTCATGTTGTTTTACAGATTATGTTCTAGATTAGCTGATTCTATGTTACAGATTATGTTCTAGGCCACCTGATTTTATATTACAGGTTACGTTCTAGATCAGCTGGTTCTATGTTACAGATTATGTTGTAGAAAAGCTCATGTTGTTTTACAGATTATGTTCTAGATTAGCTGATTCTATGTTACAGATTATGTTCTAGGCCACCTGATTTTATATTACAGGTTACGTTCTAGATCAGCTGGTTCTATGTTACAGATTATATTGTAGAAAAGCTAATTTTGTTTTACAGATTATGTTCTAGATTAGCTGATTCTATGTTACAGATTATGTTCTAGGCCACCTGATTTTATATTACAGGTTACGTTCTAGATCAGCTGATTCTATGTTACAGATTATGTTGTAGAAAAGCTCATGTTGTTTTACAGATTATGTTCTAGATTAGCTGATTCTATGTTACAGATTATGTTCTAGGCCACCTGATTTTATATTACAGGTTACGTTCTAGATCAGCTGGTTCTATGTTACAGATTATGTTGTAGAAAAGCTCATGTTGTTTTACAGATTATGTTCTAGATTAGCTGATTCTATGTTACAGATTATGTTCTAGGCCACCTGATTTTATATTACAGGTTACGTTCTAGATCAGCTGGTTCTATGTTACAGATTATATTGTAGAAAAGCTAATTTTGTTTTACAGATTATGTTCTAGATTAGCTGATTCTATGTTACAGATTATGTTCTAGATTAACTGAATTCGTGTGGCAGGGTATGTTGTAAAACAGCTGATATTATGTAATAGGTCGTGTTGCAGAACAGCTGATTTTGTTACACGTTATGTTGTAGGACATGCTATTTTATTTTGCAGGCTATGTTGTGGAACACTTGATTTTATGTTGTATTTTATGTAGTTTTAATGCATAGGTTATGTAACTTTATTTATTGTACCTTAATAAGGTAAAATTTTACCGTAAAATACTCTTATCAGTTAATAAATTTAATAGAAATAATTTCAATAAATCTGATTACACTGAAATAAGAACGCCTTTATGGAAGTGTTTGATACTCAATTGCCATATTTAAAATGATTTTGTCAAATAAAGTTATTATTTGGTAAATTATTCAACTAATAACGGATATTTTAACAACTTTTATTATAACAAAATTAAATGGATTCAATTAAATCCACTATTAACTGCATTCAATAAACGAATCGATCACTTCTGTCGGCTAGTCCCTGACTCCAGCATGTTAGAAAGCTATCCCATCGATGTCGACGACGCACCGACTTCACGTCAAGGTTGGTGCTGTATATGTCGCCTACCCGTCGACATACGTTCAATGTACTGCTTGGAAGCTACATTAGCATATAGACTTTGGCGAGAAAGCTATCCCATCGATGTCGACGACGCACCGACTTCACGTCAAGGTTGGTGCTGTATATGTCGCCTACCCGTCGACATACGTTCAATGTACTGCTTGGAAGCTACATTAGCATATAGACTTTGGCGAGAAAGCTATCCCATCGATGTCGACGACGCACCGACTTCACGTCAAGGTTGGTGCTGTATATGTCGCCTACCCGTCGACATACGTTCAATGTACTACTTGGAAGCTAAATTAGCATATAGACTTTGGCGAGAAAGCTATCCCATCGATGTCGACGACGCACCGACTTCACGTCAAGGTTGGTGTTGTATATGTCGCCTACCCGTTGACATACGTTCAATGTACTGCTTGGAAGCTACATTAGCATATAGACTTTGGCGAGAAAGCTATCCCATCGAAGTCGACGACGCACCGACTTCACGTCAAGGTTGGTGTTGTATATGTCGCCTACCCGTCGACATACGTTCAATGTACTGCTTGGAAGCTACATTAGCATATAGACTTTGGCGAGAAAGCTATCCCATCGATGTCGACGACGCACCGACTTCACGTCAAGGTTGGTGTTGTATATGTCGCCTACCCGTCGACATACGTTCAATGTACTGCTTGGAAGCTACATTAGCATATAGACTTTGGCGAGAAAGCTATCCCATCGAAGTCGACGACGCACCGACTTCACGTCAAGGTTGGTGTTGTATATGTCGCCTACCCGTCGACATACGTTCAATGTACTACTTGGAAGCTACATTAGCATATAGACTGTGGCGAGAAAGCTATCCCATCGAAGTCGACGACGCACCGACTTCACGTCAAGGTTGGTGTTGTATATGTCGCCTACCCGTCGACATACGTTCAATGTACTACTTGGAAGCTACATTAGCATATAGACTTTGGCGAGAAAGCTATCCCATCGATGTCGACGACGCACCGACTTCACGTCAAGGTTGGTGTTGTATATGTCTTCTACCCGTCGACATACGTTCAATGTACTACTTGGAAGCTACATTAGCATATAGACTTTGGTGAGAAAGCTATCCCATCGATGTCGACGACGCACCGACTTCACGTCAAGGTTGGTGTTGTATATGTCGCCTACCCGTCGACATACGTTCAATGTACTACTTGGAAGCTACATTAGTATATAGACTTTGGCGAGAAAGCTATCCCATCGAAGTCGACGACGCACCGACTTCACGTCAAGGTTGGTGTTGTATATGTCGCCTACCCATCGACATACGTTCAATGTACTGCTTGGAAGCTACATTAGCATATAGACTTTGGCGAGAAAGCTATCCCATCGATGTCGACGACGCGCCGACTTCACGTCAAGGTTGGTGTTGTATATGTCGCCTACCCATCGACATACGTTCAATGTACTGCTTGGAATCTACATTAGCATATAGACTTTGGCGAGAAAGCTATCCCATCGAAGTCGACGACGCGCCGACTTCACGTCAAGGTTGGTGTTGTATATGTCGCCTACCCATCGACATACGTTCAATGTACTGCTTGGAAGCTACATTAGCATATAGACTTTGGCGAAAAAGCTATCCCATCGATGTCGACGACGCGCCGACTTCACGTCAAGGTTGGTGTTGTATATGTCGCCTACCCATCGACATACGTACAATGTACTGCTTGGAAGCTACATTAGCATATAGACTTTGGCGAGAAAGCTATCCCATCGATGTCGACGACGCGCCGACTTCACGTCAAGGTTGGTGTTGTATATGTCGCCTACCCATCGACATACGTTCAATGTACTGCTTGGAAGCTACATTAGCATATAGACTTTGGCGAGAAAGCTATCCCATCGATGTCGACGACGCGCCGACTTCACGTCAAGGTTGGTGTTGTATATGTCGCCTACCCGTCGACATACGTTCAATGTACTACTTGGAAGCTACATTAGCATATAGACTTTGGTGAGAAAGCTATCCCATCGATGTCGACGACGCACTGACTTCACGTCAAGATTGGTGTTGTATATGTCGCCTACCCGTCGACATACGTTCAATGTACTACTTGGAAGCTACATTAGCATATAGACTTTGGCGAGAAAGCTATCCCATCGAAGTCGACGACGCACCGACTTCACGTCAAGGTTGGTGTTGTATATGTCGCCTACCCGTCGACATACGTTCAATATACTACTTGGAAGCTACATTAGCATATAGACTTTGGCGAGAAAGCTATCCCATCGATGTCGACGACGCACCGACTTCACGTCAAGGTTGGTGTTGTATATGTCGCCTACCCGTCGAAATACGTTCAATGTACTGCTTGGAAGCTACATTAGCATATAGACTTTGGCGAGAAAGCTATCCCATCGAAGTCGACGACGCACCGACTTCACGTCAAGGTTGGTGTTGTATATGTCGCCTACCCGTCGACATACGTTCAATGTACTACTTGGAAGCTACATTAGCATATAGACTTTGGCGAGAAAGCTATCCCATAGAAGTCGACGACGCACCGACTTCACGTCAAGGTTGGTGTTGTATATGTCGCCTACCCGTCGACATACGTTCAATGTACTACTTGGAAGCTACATTAGCATATAGACTTTGGCGAGAAAGCTATCCCATCGAAGTCGACGACGCACCGACTTCACGTCAAGGTTGGTGTTGTATATGTCGCCTACCCGTCGACATACGTTCAATGTACTGCTTGGAAGCTACTTTAGCATATAGACTTTGGCGAGAAAGCTATCCCATCGAAGTCGACGACGCACCGACTTCACGTCAAGGTTGGTGTTGTATATGTCGCCTACCCGTCGACATACGTTCAATGTACTACTTGGAAGCTACATTAGCATATAGACTTTGGCGAGAAAGCTATCCCATCGAAGTCGACGACGCACCGACTTCACGTCAAGGTTGGTGTTGTATATGTCGCCTACCCGTCGACATACGTTCAATGTACTGCTTGGAAGCTACATTAGCATATAGACTTTGGCGAGAAAGCTATCCCATCGAAGTCGACGACGCACCGACTTCACGTCAAGGTTGGTGTTGTATATGTCGCCTACCCGTCGACATACGTTCAATGTACTACTTGGAAGCTACATTAGCATATAGACTTTGGCGAGAAAGCTATCCCATCGAAGTCGACGACGCGCCGACTTCACATCAAGGTTGGTGTTGTATATGTCGCCTACCCGTCGACATACGTTCAATGTACTGCTTGGAAGCTACATTAGCATATAGACTTTGGTGAGAAAGCTATCCCATCGATGTCGACGACGCACCGACTTCACGTCAAGATTGGTGTTGTACATGTCGCCTACCCGTCGACATACGTTCAATGTACTACTTGGAAGCTACATTAGCATATAGACTTTGGCGAGAAAGCTATCCCATCGAAGTCGACGACGCACCGACTTCACGTCAAGGTTGGTGTTGTATATGTCGCCTACCCGTCGACATACGTTCAATGTACTACTTGGAAGCTACATTAGCATATAGACTTTGGCGAGAAAGCTATCCCATCGATGTCGACGACGCACCGACTTCACGTCAAGGTTGGTGTTGTATATGTCGCCTACCCGTCGACATACGTTCAATGTACTGCTTGGAAGCTACATTAGCATATAGACTTTGGCGAGAAAGCTATCCCATCGAAGTCGACGACGCACCGACTTCACGTCAAGGTTGGTGTTGTATATGTCGCCTACCCGTCGACATACGTTCAATGTACTACTTGGAAGCTACATTAGCATATAGACTTTGGCGAGAAAGCTATCCCATCGAAGTCGACGACGCACCGACTTCACGTCAAGGTTGGTGTTGTATATGTCGCCTACCCGTCGACATACGTTCAATGTACTACTTGGAAGCTACATTAGCATATAGACTTTGGCGAGAAAGCTATCCCATCGAAGTCGACGACGCACCGACTTCACGTCAAGGTTGGTGTTGTATATGTCGCCTACCCGTCGACATACGTTCAATGTACTGCTTGGAAGCTACATTAGCATATAGACTTTGGCGAGAAAGCTATCCCATCGAAGTCGACGACGCACCGGCTTCACGTCAAGGTTGGTGTTGTATATGTCGCCTACCCGTCGACATACGTTCAATGTACTACTTGGAAGCTACATTAGCATATAGACTTTGGCGAGAAAGCTATCCCATCGAAGTCGACGACGCGCCGACTTCACATCAAGGTTGGTTTTGTATATGTCGCCTAACCGTCGACATACGTTCAATGTACTGCTTGGAAGCTACATTAGCATATAGACTTTGGTGAGAAAGCTATCCCATCGATGTCGACGACGCACCGACTTCACGTCAAGATTGGTGTTGTACATGTCGCCTACCCGTCGACATACGTTCAATGTACTACTTGGAAGCTACATTAGCATATAGACTTTGGCGAGAAAGCTATCCCATCGATGTCGACGACGCACCGACATCAGGTCAAGGTTGGTGTTGTATATGTCGCCTACCCGTCGACATACGTTCAATGTACTACTTGGAAGCTACATTAGCATATAGACTTTGGTGAGAAAGCTATCCCATCGAAGTCGACGACGCACCGACTTCACGTCAAGGTTGGTGTTGTATATGTCGCCTACCCGTCGACATACGTTCAATGTACTACTTGGAAGCTACATTAGCATATAGACTTTGGCGAGAAAGCTATCCCATCGAAGTCGACGACGCACCGACTTCACGTCAAGGTTGGTGTTGTATATGTCGCCTACCCGTCGACATACGTTCAATGTACTGCTTGGAAGCTACATTAGCATATAGACTTTGGCGAGAAAGCTATCCCATCGAAGTCGACGACGCACCGACTTCACGTCAAGGTTGGTGTTGTATATGTCGCCTACCCGTCGACATACGTTCAATGTACTACTTGGAAGCTACATTAGCATATAGACTTTGGCGAGAAAGCTATCCCATCGAAGTCGACGACGCACCGACTTCACGTCAAGGTTGGTGTTGTATATGTCGCCTACCCGTCGACATACGTTCAATGTACTGCTTGGAAGCTACATTAGCATATAGACTTTGGCGAGAAAGCTATCCCATCGAAGTCGACGACGCACCGACTTCACGTCAAGGTTGGTGTTGTATATGTCGCCTACCCGTCGACATACGTTCAATGTACTACTTGGAAGCTACATTAGCATATAGACTTTGGCGAGAAAGCTATCCCATCGAAGTCGACGACGCGCCGACTTCACATCAAGGTTGGTGTTGTATATGTCGCCTACCCGTCGACATACGTTCAATGTACTACTTGGAAGCTACATTAGCATATAGACTTTGGCGAGAAAGCTATCCCATCGAAGTCGACGACGCGCCGACTTCACATCAAGGTTGGTGTTGTATATGTCGCCTACCCGTCGACATACGTTCAATGTACTGCTTGGAAGCTACATTAGCATATAGACTTTGGTGAGAAAGCTATCCCATCGATGTCGACGACGCACCGACTTCACGTCAAGATTGGTGTTGTACATGTCGCCTACCCTTCGACATACGTTCAATGTACTACTTGGAAGCTACATTAGCATATAGACTTTGGCGAGAAAGCTATCCCATCGATGTCGACGACGCACCGACTTCAGGTCAAGGTTGGTGTTGTATATGTCGCCTACCCGTCGACATACGTTCAATGTACTACTTGGAAGCTACATTAGCATATAGACTTTGGTGAGAAAGCTATCCCATCGATGTCGACGACGCACCGACTTCACGTCAAGATTGATGTTGTATATGTCGCCTACCCGTCGACATACGTTCAATGTACTACTTGGAAGCTACATTAGCATATAGACTTTGGCGAGAAAGCTATCCCATCGAAGTCGACGACGCACCGACTTCAGGTCAAGGTTGGTGTTGTATATGTCGCCTACCCGTCGACATACGTTCAATGTACTACTTGGAAGCTACATTAGCATATAGACTTTGGTGAGAAAGCTATCCCATCGATGTCGACGACGCACCGACTTCACGTCAAGATTGGTGTTGTATATGTCGCCTACCCGTCGACATACGTTCAATGTACTACTTGGAAGCTACATTAGCATATAGACTTTGGCGAGAAAGCTATCCCATCGAAGTCGACGACGCACCGACTTCACGTCAAGGTTGGTGTTGTATATGTCGCCTACCCGTCGACATACGTTCAATGTACTACTTGGAAGCTACATTAGCATATAGACTTTGGCGAGAAAGCTATCCCATCGAAGTCGACGACGCACCGACTTCACGTCAAGGTTGGTGTTGTATATGTCGCCTACCCGTCGACATACGTTCAATGTACTGCTTGGAAGCTACATTAGCATATAGACTTTGGCGAGAAAGCTATCCCATCGATGTCGACGACGCACCGACTTCACGTCAAGGTTGGTGTTGTATATGTCGCCTACCCGTCGACATACGTTCAATGTACTACTTGGAAGCTACATTAGCATATAGACTTTGGCGAGAAAGCTATCCCATCGAAGTCGACGACGCACCGACTTCACGTCAAGGTTGGTGTTGTATATGTCGCCTACCCGTCGACATACGTTCAATGTACTACTTGGAAGCTACATTAGCATATAGACTTTGGCGAGAAAGCTATCCCATCGAAGTCGACGACGCACCGACTTCACGTCAAGGTTGGTGTTGTATATGTCGCCTACCCGTCGACATACGTTCAATGTACTACTTGGAAACTACATTACCATATAGACTTTGGCGAGAAAGCTATCCCATCGAAGTCGACGACGCACCGACTTCACGTCAAGGTTGGTGTTGTATATGTCGCCTACCCGTCGACATACGTTCAATGTACTACTTGGAAGCTACATTAGCATATAGACTTTGGCGAGAAAGCTATCCCATCGATGTCGACGACGCACCGACTTCACGTCAAGGTTGGTGTTGTATATGTCGCCTACCCGTCGACATACGTTCAATGTACTGCTTGGAAGCTACATTAGCATATAGACTTTGGTGAGAAAGCTATCCCATCGAAGTCGACGACGCACCGACTTCACGTCAAGGTTGGTGTTGTATATGTCGCCTACCCGTCGACATACGTTCAATGTACTGCTTGGAAGCTACATTAGCATATAGACTTTGGCGAGAAAGCTATCCCATCGAAGTCGACGACGCGCCGACTTCACGTCCAGGTTGGTGTTGTATATGTCGCCTACCCGTCGACATACGTTCAATATACTGCTTGGAAGAACATGAAAGTAGGAAACAACGCGGTGGTTCTACAAACGTCGAAAACCAAACTCTATTCGGAAAATTAAATAGTGTATATTGAACTTGTTAAGATTTTATTGTGTTTAAATCTATTTAGTGATAACGTTAATGAATGATAAACTATAAGAGATGTGTGTCGTGAATTTTTTACTTTCACTTTATGTTATTCCTTAACAAAACATATTTTGGCCCACGGGATAAAGAATGTAAAGAGAAAATAATAACTCAAAATTTAACTAAACATTGTTCAATAGTTTTAAAAATAGATAAAGTGATAATTACAGAGTTGAGCTAAAAAGCAGAAAATATTTTGCCTTAACAGACTGTAAAGCGTTATCTACTGGAACACATTTTCATCCAAATCTTTTATTCTATGGAAAAGAATAACTTAATTCCATTTAAAGGATTAAATATTTCTTTGAAAGGATTATAAATGCTGTCGTAGAGGATTACACGCTCGCCTTAAACACGTTTACTTTGTCACTTGGCGTTCCATTTAGGCGCCGCGCATGCGCTGTTAAACCAAATCCCTCGCATAGGATCTTCTTATATTGCCAAAAAACTTATATATATAGAAAAGCCCAATAAAACACGTCTTATGGGCTCGGGAGGTTTATTGGGCAATCCAAACGTGCCTTTATCTAACAGCTGTTAAATTTTATTGCCCAATAAACTTCTTTGTTTGATGAGAATACTTTCATTGCGAGACACTATCCTAAGGCAATTTTAATTGCTAATATAAGATTTTATTTCAGACGAAGCATAAAGTTCCAATTACTAATATGGCCGTAGATTTTTATATTTATAAATTTATCTTCCTTTTTGTTTAAAGTAGTTCATAAAACCATCACTTTATAGCTGAGCGCTATGCTGTATTAAATTACAACTTTTAATGAAAACATAAACTGTATTTTTTGTTAAATTTTCGTTAGTTAAATTAAAATCCGTTTGGAAGAGCCACTTGGCAAGAGAAGTTATCACACGTTTGCAAGGCGTTATTTCCTATATTCCAACGGTTAGGTAAATAGGTAATTTACCTAACTAGTTCGTTCTACTTATAATTGGTACTTATAATTTATTGTAAATTTATTTCTTTGTGCACAATATCAAGAGCACAGTGGTACAATATATTACAAAAAAAATATTGAAAAGAACCCCAATACCACAAAAATAATAAAAAATAACAAATAAGACAAGTTACTTAAGATTAAACCCTTAAGATATAACGATTTTGATACCAAAATTATAGATAATATTGTTAGAAAACAAAGATTAAAATATGTTTTGAACACAACTACCACTCTTCAAAAAGAAGTTAAAAAATGTACTTTTATTAGTTTACCTTTCGATAATATTTTAACAAAAGGGTTAGACTCTATTTTTAAAAAGGTAAATGTTAAGATAGCCTATAAAACTCAAAATAAACTCAAGCATTTATTGTGTAACCCGAAAGATAAAATTCCAATGTTGGAAAAATCAGGTATTTATAAGATAATTTGTAGTACTTGTAACGAGATGTATATAGGTCAAACTAAAAGAAAAATTGTAACCAGATTTAAAGAACATCTTGCCCATATTAAATATGAAAGACCTGAAAAATCAAGTGTAGCAGAACATGTCCTTAGTAATCAGCATGATTTAGATAAAAATGTTATTTTAGCTAAATGTATAAACTCAAAAAAGTTACTTAATAGTTATGAAAGTGTTTTTATAGTCAAATCAAATTGTAAATTAATGAATGCAGATAAAGGACCTATTCCTTACTCACCATTATATACTTTACTTAAATAGCTTTCTTCAAATTACGATGTTTTAATCTAATTACTTTTAGTTTTTAATTGTTATTGCTGTAGTTTTTATTACATATGTATTATTATAATGTAATTTTTGACATAACCTATTTGGTTCCTGATGGCCGATCGTTATTTGTCGGTCGAGGGCGGAGAGGGGGCGGAGCTTACCTCACGCCTATATATAGCGACCGCGGAGAACGATTGGTATCATTCTAGTTTGTAACTTCTTGTGTGCTAGATTGTGTTTTGTAACAAGACCCTCTGATGATGATGACATGGTCATCGAAATGTACATAAGGGTTTAATCTTAAGTAACTTGTCTTATTTGTTATTTTTTATTATTTTTGTGGTATTGGGGTTCTTTTCAATATTTTTTTTTTTTTTTGTAATTATTTCTTTGTGGTTTATTCGTTTTTTCCCCACAATAGATTTCTCCTTCACCAACAGATGTTTCTTCTATTCTGTTCTCTTGATTATGTGCAGCCTTTTGTCATAATGTTTGCCTGATATTTATTAAGTAATAATAAAAACAAACTTTCGTCTCAAAAAACCTAAATCTTTCAGACAAATTCACTAACACAATGTCAAAAGAAATATAATATTACTTTCGACATGGAGAAATGGACAAGTGCAGAGATGTCTCTAGGTTATGTTGTATTGACACGTAAGCTGGCACTTGACCTTGACGAGGCACTATAGGCAAGGGGTAGATTAGGCGAAGACCGTTCTGTGAACATTTCCACGGATGTAGTCACCTTACAGTATTTCGCATTTCATCTATTGAAGCGCCTTCACGAGGGTCGCAAAAAAAAATTGACGCAACCCGCATGACGGCAGAAAAGGTTGTTATCTAGGATAGTACAGAAGATCGGTCAGGTTCCAGCTTACGCGTACCTATACTGTATTTTAGCAGATATATTGAAAAAATTCAATTTTTATCTTGAAGTGTAAAATAATTATATTTTTTACACAGTAACATCTAGAATATGTAAGAACGTGCCTATAGAAAAACATTTTGTATAAATGAAGACGTCTCTCATTTAGCAAGTTGAGAAAAGGATAAAAAGCCGAAAGGGCCATCCTCATTCACACAAAAAGTAAGCACTACTGCAGGAATGTTACAATAATAAGTTTAGTTAACAACGAATTAGAAAATAGAAGATGGAGGAAATATTTTTCATATTATCTTTCTACAATAGACATAACAGTATGTTGTGAAATGAAGTACCTACGTACATATCAATATAAATTTAGATATTATCAACTTTGTTTATAAAAGTTGGTTACTGAAATGAAATTTGATGAAATACCACAATCGCAGAACCTAACCACGAAACATTCAATCAGTGATAAATTAAACAACAAATTTAATTTTAACAAAAAGTTTAAACAAATAAATCCAGAAATATATAAATCAAATTTTGCAAACCATTGTATTAATAATAAGCACCAATTTCCAAATATTGAAAATATGAAACTTATAAAAGAAATCAATAAGCGATTAAGAATGAATATATATGAAGCATTTGAAATATATAAATACAATAATAATAACAAATTAATAGAAGAACAAATACAAATACATTCTAAATTTGATACTATATTCAATGTCTATAATGTTACAGCAACAAAATAAATTTGGCAATTTGTATAAATTTAGCAACAATTCTATTTCTAATTTAACATATGTCTTAGGCCTATAGCTTACATTATTGTAATTTTCATTCCTGATGATGTTGATACTGTTTACCAACGAAAAGCTTTGAATATAAATTAATAAATATTCGTGTATTTGAATAACCTATGTTGTTTTAAATTATTAAACAAGAAAACGTATTATATATATATATATATATATATATATATATATATATATATATATATATATATATATATATATATATAAATATATATATATGTGTGTGTGTGTGTGTGTGTGTGTGTGTGTGTGTGTGTGTGTGTGTGTGTGTGTGTGTGTGTGTGTGTGCGTGTGTGGTGTCGCGACGGATGGATGGACATAAACATACAATTTCGTCTCAGTATAATTTCCGTCAGGTTACGCTATGGCCACCTGAAATTGAATAAAATTATAACATTATTTCACAAAACAGCTGATTTTATGTTATACGTTATTTTGTAAAAGAACTGTGTAGGATATGTTACATTATTTATTGAACATTATTAAGGATATAGGTTATTATTATAAGGCTTTGAACAGTTAACAATTATTTTAATTTATTTAAATTGAGATAGATCTGAATACTAGTAATTCAATATAACAAAAAAGGTATGTTTTATTAATACAGTTTTTGAAATAAAAATATCCTTAGGCGCGTCTGAAAACAAATGTTTAGGTAATACTTCAGTACGCAAAATTATTCAATTACGAACGGATTCGCATGTCGCAATTCAACTTTTCTGTAGTCGTGGCTATGAAAGCTTTCACTCCTGTCTGCACTCCCCCTGATTGCCCCACTTAATTTTAGCCCCCTCCATAATCATCAATATTTCCACACTATCCATTATGAATGAAATTAGATTTACGCAGTTAATTAGACACCACATTTCTTACCGTTGTTACAAATCTCTGAACTGAGAGACATGATCAGTGTATCGGATCGATGACAGCGAAAGCTGCATACGAAATCGAAATGTATTGTTCATTTCAAATACATTTAAATAAAATGTTTGTGAATTTCTGCAACAATCGGCAAAACATTTTCGTTTAAATCACCCAAATCAACACATTGTAGAACTTGTATTTAAAGTAAATGTATAAAATATATAATTAGAATAAATGTTTATGGGTACACTAAATAAAGACACTGATAAAGATTGCTCAGTGCGATCGAAAACGTCTTGTATCTCATATATTGATTAAAATTTTACTTCAATTATTTTAAGTCTAAAGTTAAATATTTATTAGAGATATTTTTTCAAATATAAAACCAATTTTAATTTTCATTCTAATCCAAAGTGCTTAGGGCGTATCTAATTACATTAAACCACTTGAAATATGAAGTTATTTACTTAATCGTTAATAAGAAAACGTTTCGGCACAAAATAAATAAACATCAAACGAGCTTTCCATCCAATCTTATTCGCTGAAGACTGAAGAGTGCTTGAAGTTAGGGGTGAGGGGTTCTAAAGAAATTACATTTTAATTTTTGCTATTTCCAGTCTATCCAAATTGGCGGAAAACTTATTCATCTAAACCTTTTCTTGTAAAAATTATTGAAAATTAAAATATACTCCCAGAAAATATTTTGTGCTGAAATAATATTTTGTGGCGAGCGTCTTTGCAGAAGATTGTATTGAAGAAGATTTTGTATTGTTTGAAGATTTCTGTATTGTGAGAAATCAACTGAACTGACAGGTATTTTATAAAGTATATCAATAGCATTACATCTTTCAAAACTATTGCATCAACTGCCGCTTCTCTGGCAGCTCAGATGCGTTAGGGCAATCTCAGTGTATTCAGGATACTATAGCTAGCGAATAGCATTAAACTAAAAAATAAACTGTTCGTATTTATAGAAAATGTATAGCAGCATGTATATATATATATGTATATATATATATATATATATATATATATATATATATATATATATATATATAAATATATTATATTAAATATGGTGATATGTTTTCTTGTAATATAGTTAATAAATTAAAAATATTTCAAAAACAAGGATACTTTTAATGAATACTTTTTATATTCATTAAAAGTATTCTTGTTTTTGAAATATTTTTAATTTATTAATTATTATATATATATATATATATATATATATATATATATAATATAAAATATGGTGATATGTTTTCTTGTAATATAGTTAATAAATTAAAAATATTTCAAAAATATGGATACTTTTAATGAATACTTTTTATATTCATTAAAAGCATTCTTGTTTTTGAAATATTTTTAATTTATTAATTATTATATATATATATATATATATATATATTATATTAAATATGGTGATATGATTTCTTGTAATATAGTTAATAAATTAAAAATATTTCAAAAACAAGGATACTTTTAATGAATACTTTTTATATTCATTAAAAGAATTCTTGTTCTTGAAATATATTTATTTTATTAATTATTATTATTATATATATATATATATATCATTTTCACTGTACTTAAATAAGAATCTTACTTAATGCGAGTTAACTTTCAAAGATTGGTAGTATCTCCATATCGCGCATCACTGACCGGGGGTTGTAGTAGACTGACAGGGTGTACACCGAAGGTGTAATAGACAGTGTACTACAACTCCCGTTCAGTGATGTTTGATGGAGATACTACCAATCTTTGAAAGTTAACTCGCATTAAGTAAGATTCTTGTTTAAATACATATAGTGAAAGTGATAAGTGAATACAAGAACAGTATTGCAAAAGTATTTGTCAGTGTGTGTGTGTGTGTGTGTGTGTGTGTGTGTGTGTGTGTGTGTGTGTGTTTGTGTGTGTGTGTGTGTGTGTGTGTGTTTGTGTGTGTGTGTGTGTGTGTGTGTGTGTGTGTGTGTGTGGGTGTGTGTGTATGTGTGTGTGTGTGTAAGAATATATCTTTATATACAGAAATAGGAGACAGTATAACAATATAACAAATACCAAATGTAGCAAATCTAAAAAAAAATTGTGTATAAAACTAGAGAGAAGAGTGTTTGAAGAAACGGAAATGATCAAATCGGTAATATTTTTTTGGGTAAACCTGTCAAAATAGTCTGGAAATGATTATCAAGACCCATTTTATAAAATGTCATTAGAAGTGTATAAAAAATTCTATTGGAATTCCGAAAACGGACATAAGTTTTTCCTTATCAATAACGAGGCTAAGTGAATCGCTGCCAAATCTCTACACACTTTTGACTTCTCATTATATTACTCGTTTACACATAAAACTCTCTCAAGCTCGATTTATTATTTCAATATTTAACTGGTCAAAACATAAAATAAACATTTTATCCCTTAATTAATTTTCTATAAAATCAAGTAAAGTAAAGGACGCGCGCTGGAAAATATTTACAAATTTAATCTCATTTTATGGGCAACATTTTATTCCATAAAGACAATTACATATTTATGGAAAAAACTATCAAATAATTAACATTTCAAAACATTTCTCAAGAAAAAACAACAGTTCGTTGTTTTTGAGAGACATTGTTTTTCTTGAACATTTGAATTACCTTTTAAATATTTTATGTCAGAAACGTACCCACGCCATCGTTTGTAAAATCACATTTTTATAAATCACAATTCTTACCAAATACATATTAACAGTAATGCTTACTAAATTTAGTAGTCGTTAAAGGTTTTGCCAATTCTTTCTAAATATGTTGAAAAACGTCCTCCACAGAAACTTCAACAGTGATTCGATTCCCACTAATCGATTTTTTAACTATTCTACGTTATGTCTGACGGGTTGTAATGTAAACAATTACCTAAAACTTGTTGCGGAGAGACATTTTGAACGTATTGTTTTATGTTTAATAAATATCTGTATAAAATACAGATTAATTAGGTTTTAAGTATTTTTTTTTATTATGTTGGTTATTTACTACTAATAAATTTTTCAATTATTTTATTATTTTTTTTTTTAAATTTCGGTTAGATTCTAATTTCTGATTACTTTCAATATTTTATTTGACTGATATTTTTATTTAATGTTTTGTCTACTTAAAATTGGCAACCTACATTTTTCACGTATAGTCATTTTCCATATTCATAACATTGATTTTCAACCTTTTTTCATTTTACTTTAGAGCGTACTTTTTTTTATTTTCACTGTTTTTCTACATTGTATTTTTATCGCTTCTTTGTTTTAGTAATTTAATAGATTTCCAAATCTTTTCGTTTTTTAATGTATGGCTCCCAGTGCCAGTTTGGTTAAAGACAACACACAGCTCTTCATCTTCGTCATCGTCGTCGTCGCTAGAATTTCCAATAACAGTTGACTTGGCGAGAGTTGAGGACGGCGCTTGTTTGCTGACATTCTGTTGGCCGTAGACTTGTGCCGGGATTGTTTTGCGTCTTTGTTGTTGGTAATAAGACGAGGGTCCGTAATAGGCGCTGTGTTGTCCGTAGTAGTTTGCGGAACGGTAGTATCCTGGTTGTTGCCCAAGATAGGTGGTTGTCCAGCCGCGGTTGTTTGTTGGATAACCAACACTGTTCTGACCGTAATTAATCGGTGCATACTGGACAGGTTGTAGGCTGTAATATGTCGGCATATAATTGGCGGTTGGTTGCACAGGATATGTCGGTACGTAGTTACCGGCTGGTTGGCCATATATGGGCGCAGGGACGGCTCCTAGTGGGGCAGAGTACGTTGTTAATCTATAGTAGCTAGTGTGTGGGACAAAATATGGCCTCGAACTACGGCGATTGTTGCCAACGAGGTAGTTACCATACTGATGGCCGAAATAGCTTTTCTCTTTCAAAGTAATGTCCGAAGCTGGAGGGGCAGATCTCGGTTCACTCTGCTCTGTCTCTCTCCTTCGCCGGCTAGAGTGTAACACGTGATCTAGGACCACTGGAGACTTAATCAGCTGTTTGTTTTTGCCCAATGCACGACCTATGGAAAAATGTTGGACTAGTTAAATTACTTTACAAAGTTGTTATATTTTGTTACGATGTTTCAATAAATTAAAAAAATAATTGTATATTAAAGATTTCCAGTAGAACACATCACATGTTAGGTTTTTCTAGTATAAATAAATAAAACCCACTTAACTACAAAATCTTTTTATTTACTTACTGATGTACATTTCGATTGTAAAGCAATCATCTTCGGGGGAAATTACTACAAGGTTATTTTTTAGTAGTTTACTCTGAAGATGATTGCTTTATTTACAATCGAAATGTACAGTAAGTAAATAAAACGTGTTTGTGGTTTCAGAGGTTTTATTTATTTATAATAATTTTTTAAAAAACACATCACAATTTCTCCAAGTTATTAAAAACTTTAGTGTGTTTAATAAAGTGTTACAACTCTTATAATCATAATTATTTTAAAAGTTAGGTTTAATACTCCATCTATAATCGAGTCAATCAATATGACTCGTTTCGAATAGCATACACCTTCAACGGATACTATTATCTCTGAGATGGTCATTGTCTTTTTATATATCAGTTTCTACGTAACTAAGTATCTTTCATTGGCTTAGAGATCAGAATTCATTATAGGTTTCTAAACGTTAGGTTTTCTAACAGTTAGGTTTTCTAAAAGTTAGGTTTTCTAAACGTTAAATGTTTTCTAAACGTTACGTTTTCTAAAGGTTAAATGTTTTCTAAACGTTAGGTTTTCTAAACGTTAAATGTGTTCTAAACGTTAGGTTCTCTAAACGTTAAATGTTTCCTAAACGTTAGGTTTTCTAAAAGTTAAATGTTTTTTAAACGTGAGGTTGTCTAAACGTTAAATGTGTTCTAAACGTTTGGTTTTCTAAACGTTAGTTTTTCTAAACGTTAAATGTGTTCTAAACGTTACGTTTTCTAAACGTTAAATGTTTTCTAAACGTTAGGTTTTCTAAACGTTAAATGTTTCCTAAATGTTAGGTTTTCTAAAAGTTAAATGTTTTTTAAACGTCAGGCTTTCTAAACGTTAAATGTGTTCTAAACGTTTGGTTTTCTAAACGTTAGTTTTTCTAAACGTCAGGTTTTCTAAACGTTAAATGTGTTCTAAACGTTAGGTTTTCTAAACGTTAAATATTTTTAAACGTTAGGGTTTCTAAGCGTTAAGTGTGTTCTAAACGTTAGCTTTTCTAAACGTTAAATGTTCTTGAACGTTAGGATTTCTAAACGTTAAATGTGTTCTAAACGTTAGGTTTTCTAAACGTTAAATGTGTTATAAACGTTATTTTTTCTAAACATCAAATGTTTTTAAACGTTAGGTTTTCTAAACGTTAAATGTGTCCTAAACGTTTGGTTTTCTAAACGTTAGTTTTTCTAAACGTTAAATGTGTTCTAAACGTTACGTTTTCTAAACGTAAAATGTTTTCTAAACGTTAGGTTTTCTAAACGTTAAATGTGTTCTAAACGTTAGGTTCTCTAAACGTTAAATGTTTCCTAAACGTTAGGTTTTCTAAAAGTTAAATGTTTTTTAAACGTCAGGCTTTCTAAACGTTAAATGTGTTCTAAACGTTACGTTTTCTAAACGTAAAATGTTTTCTAAACGTTAGGTTTTCTAAACGTTAAATGTGTTCTAAACGTTAGGTTCTCTAAACGTTAAATGTTTCCTAAACGTTAGGTTTTCTAAAAGTTAAATGTTTTTTAAACGTCAGGCTTTCTAAACGTTAAATGTGTTCTAAACGTTTGGTTTTCTAAACGTTAGTTTTTCTAAACGTCAGGTTTTCTAAACGTTAAATGTGTTCTGAACGTTAGGTTTTCTAAACGTTAAATATTTTTAAACGTTAGGGTTTCTAAGCGTTAAGTGTGTTCTAAACGTTAGCTTTTCTAAACGTTAAATGTTCTTGAACGTTAGGATTTCTAAACGTTAAATGTGTTCTAAACGTTAGGTTTTCTAAACGTTAAATATTTTTAAACGTTAGGTTTTCTAAACGTTAAATGTGTTATAAACGTTATTTTTTCTAAACATCAAATGTTTTTAAACGTTAGGTTTTCAAAACGTTAAATGTGTTCTAAACGTTAGCTTTTCTAAACGTTAAATGTGTTCTAAACGTTAGGTTTTCTAAACGTTAAATAGTTTTAAACGTTAGGTTTTCTAAACGTTAAGAAAACCCGATCTCAAAAACTGTCTCGAAGCGATGGAGCTGAAGTGGAATAGGGTGGAGTCTAGGAAGGGGTGTAGTATGCATGATTGTATAGTGTATTACAGTTTAATAATAAGATATGTTCTGTTTAGGGTTCGTATGTTATAGGTTCTGGACAATGGGGAATATAGAATACGAGCCGACTGAGCTACTAAATAAAAAAAAATATATTAACAGGTTTACAAAGGTATAAAGTAATTCATGTTTATCGAATTAGCAAATACGTAAACTAATTAATAATATACTAACAACGTATACAGCATAAATGAATACATTACTACAGAAATCAATTGTTGTAAGGTTTTTTTTGTATTACCGCCAAGCATCCGATAAAAGTAAACAAAAATTAATTTTAGTTGCAATGGTTACCACGGGAGGCAGCACTCAGCAGCGGACCGATTATAAACAGCTGATTGCTACAAACATGGATTTTTCGATTGCTATTAAAATTAAAGAATTAAGTCAAGATAGAGGTAATCGTATAGCGAAAAGTCGAAACGAAAGCAGGTGCTTCGGGGACGACATTCGATCGGCTTGACGCTTCCCAAGGAAACCATGAACACCCACGTAACCTTAGTCAGTATACAAAACGAAAGCAGGTGCTTCGGGGACGACATTCGATCGGCTTGACGCTTCCCAAGGAAACCATGAACACCCACGTAACCTTAGTCAGTATACAGACCACCGCAACTGCTAAATATCTGAAATCTATTATATATATATATATATATATATATATATATATATATATATATATATATATATATATATATATATATATATATATATATAAAGAACAAACGTCAAAATACAAATACAAGAATTATATTTGAATTTAAAATTCAAAGCTTTTCGTTGGCTAACAGTACCAACATCATCAGGAATATTAAACCTGGTTTAATATTCCTGATGATGTTGGTACTGTTAGCCAACGAAAATCTTTGAATTTTAAATTCAAATATAATTCTTGTATTTGTATTTTGACGTTTGTTCTTTATTAATACACAAGAAAACATATTGCGATATTTATATATATATATATATATATATATATATATATATATATATATATATATATATATATATAGGCTATAGTGTGTGTGTGTGTGTGTGTGTGTGTGTGTGTGTGTGTGTGTGTGTGTGTGTGTGTGTGTGTGCACCGTCCACAGCCCGAGGAGGGTTATTTGTCAAAATTCTTTTTAAAGGGAGGATATCCTAAATTTTATTTTTGGGGAAACCTAATCTCACTGTTTTGTATCTTCCTACGGGGGTGTGTATCATTGTAAAATAAAATTTGAATAGTAGGTAAAGAACGGTGACAAAAATTATAATTAGGCTCAAATCAATCGTCATATTTGAATACACAGATACAAATAAAGCTTGTCAAAATAATATATAGTAAAAACAAACTAGGCTTTGCCGCGGATGCATACACTATGCAGGCTCACAGAGACAACACGGGGCTGTGTAGACTATTTGGTGTTTGTGATAACCGTAGAATTGTAACTTGAAGGTAGCTTAAGAAAATGTAAAAAGATTTCGGTTGGGGATAGAATGAAGTCGTGTGCGGATGCGTACTTCGACAGCAGTATATTTTTGACTTTAAGTACTTTATTCCGTTGCAAGTAACATTATAAATTTATACGTTTGATGTATTACGAAAAAAGATCAAACAAAATATACATATCTTTCTAAAATATATTTTGTTAAAATATCATTTTTAAAAAAATGGAGAATTTTTGAAATTACAATTACACTTTCTTACAAAACAAACTTCAACACGAGAAACTTAAATCTTTCGTAAATATAAAGTGTTGTTATTAAGAAACAAGAATAAATGCGAAAACTTAAAAAGTAGAAATGCGCATAACAAATTACAAATATTCTTTGAGCTTTGCTTGTGAGGTTATGTTAAAACAAAAACATACACAAAACTCACAAATTAATCATTTGTTAACTTATACTCGTTTTAATGACAAAGTCATCATCATCAGTGAGTGTTACTACTACAAACGTCAACTTACAACAGCAGTTGTATGTTAGAGTTTGTAGTAGTTACACTCACTGATTATGATGACTTTGTCATTGAAACGCGAATGAGTTAATAAATGATTAATTTGTGAAATTACTATTAACAAACAAAATTTAATGCTAGATAAAATACTTTTTAAAAAACATCACTGTCGGAAAGGGATGCACAGTCATACCCTATGAACGGTAACACCGAAAGTCATTTTTATAGTGGGGATTCGAATAATAGATTATTTCTTTTTTTAGGCCTTAAATGCTATCTATTATATAAATATATTTACCTGATTTAATGAAAGGATTGTTTGAACCATACAAGTAATATTTGGCTCCGCCAGAGTCAGCGTTTTCCTAAAAAAAGATATTACGATCAACAAAAGTAATAAAGAAAATATGTGTAACAAAACGTAGCGCTTAAAGGGAGGATATTGCCCTCGAGGTAAATTTGATGACGTGCGTGTTTTATCACGTAAAGCGTTTACGGATATTCTATCTTCCTCTAACAAAAGGAGTTAGATTTTAGAAAACCCTTATCTTTTCATAAAAAATTTGTTGAGAGATGTAATACACACAATGGTATTTCTGATGTGATTATTGATGAAAATGCAGTAGGTAAAGTCGAGAGGAAAAGCTAATTTTGTACACATACTTATTTAATGTTTATCATTCTAAAATTCTTGTGTTGTTTAGAAATCAAATACTGTTGCAGAGTTTTTAAAGTTATAATTATAATATTTTAAAATATTTCATACTAACTATTTTTTAAACTCTTTCTATTAGTTCACACTCCGTTGTATATATATATATATATATATATATATATATTAAATGATATATATATATATATATATATATATAGTTCACTATATATATATATATATATATATATATATATATATATATATATATATATATATATATATATATATATATATATATATATATATATATATATATATATATATATATATATAGTTCAAATGATTAATAGTTGATGAAATACTTTTTACTCATCTCCTAAAGTTCAAATAGTTTTTTAAAAACTTGTAGTGGATGACAATTGACGTGAATATAGTTTTAAAAAAATATTAATTCATTATTTAAATGTAACTAATTAATTTTAGTCAAATATAATTTCAATAATTTAACCTAATTAATTATTTAAAGTTTTATATTGAGAAAACCATTTCACAAAAGGGGCAAGGTATGCAGTATTGCCACGTCTTTCCATTGGATCTAAAATAAATCATAACATATGATTTCATAAAACAGCTGGTTTTAATTTATATGGTAGAACAGTTGTTCTAATGCATAGGCTATGTCAATTTTTTATATTTACTGTAATTATTTAATAAAAAGTGACTAAAATGAAAATTCTCTTTGTTGACCAAAGTAGGAATTGACTTTAACAAATTTTTGTTTACATTAGATGTTTTTAAGATACATACATTATCCTTGACGTTCATTTCGCGAATCTTCCGCAACTTTTCCAACAACGGCAAGACACCTCCATCACGCGGTTCGACAGTTTTATCGTCGCTTTCAAGTAGAGTCGATCCACGTTTAGAAAGAATAATCGGTGGCAAGTTTAAAGCTGCCACTACTGAAAACGTGATGATGACAAGTGGGGCAAACAGCATGGTAAAGTGTGAGCGAGTCTTAAATACTCGGGTTTACGTTCAGTGTTCGATTACTTGAAACCACTTCGACCTTAATATATCGATATTATGTTCCAACCTTGAAATTATTTACAAAGCCTAACCTGTATAACGAAACGGCGTGTATAATTGATTGTTTGCATCGATTCAGTTAATAATGATGTCATAGATTAAAATCAAAATATCCACTACCAGTCATTTAGGTGTTTAATTTATTTTGTTAAATATTCAATAAATAAATCTTGCACTTCGGAATATTGTCTCAGTAAATGAAAATCATCTGCGTACCGAAAAATCGAATTTCGGGTTAACCGGTTGCTTAAATAAATATACAATACTTATATACGTTTTGGATCTGCGAAGGTTCTTAGAGCAACGACGTAAGATTGGTTTTTACCCTTCCAGGAGTAACTACCGTTATACAAGTTGTAGAAAAGGTTAGAAGGGAAATTTATCTTTTTCAGTTTGTATTTTTATTTTATTTTTATAAATACTCAATTGTTTTATCTCCGATCACGTTTTCTTTAATTTCATCAGTAACCATGCGTTTTTAACTCAATGTTCTACAGAGTTCTTGTTGTTCGAGATACTTTCGGTCCGCATTGCCTCTGGTAATCGAGTCTTTGTTTATATTTAATCTATTGGTCATTAGCTTTATGTACTTTAGTCCTGCTACCTTCCCATTGATGATCTTCCTGCTCTATATCATGTTCCTCTATTTACTTTAGCAATCCTTTTATTCGTTACAAATCCGTTCCTTGCACCATTTGCGTCTGTAATTCAGTCTCATCTTCTTCACTAACACTCTGCTCTCTTCTACCACTTACTTTATCAGGATCTCATTATCTGCAAGCGTTCGAATCTCCGCACTTTGCCATTACTGTTCAACCTATGCGGAATGTTATTGTTACGAACATCCATTCTCAAATCACCCACTGTAGCGACAGGACTGTTTTCAATAACAAGTGATTTAGTTGAAATTGTTTCAAAATTTACCCTCTCTTTTCTCTTCGTATTTTGAGTAGAAAATAAAGGGTTTGATTGAATCTCATCCTTACGCAATATTGTTTAGTGTCATAAATTTTCTAACGTTTCCAACATTCTTTGGGGTTGCACTCTTCTACTGTTTCGCTTCATGGATGGGATAACTCCCGGACACCTGGGCAATAATATTTGGGCGGAAGAGCCTTCACAAATATCTGGATGTCAGAAGACATAGCAGATTATGCAAGAGCTACCAAAACAACTTTGTTGTTTCAAGGTATATATAAACTGCCCAAGTTATTTTTTGAAACTCATCCTAAAATGTTTTTCAGTTTATTTTCTTTTGTTCAAAATAATGAACCGAATAATTACATGCTCTTGCTCGTTTAATCGACCTTGGTTTGACCTTACCAAACAATAAGAGATACTAACCGTTGTTAATTCGTATCGAATCAAGACATTAAACCTACTGTAAAAATTATCTCCCACGTTAATTTTGATCATAAAGCTATAACAATGTTTATTGCCGAATTTAACGCTTTTGAAATCCTCTATACAGGAGTAAAGTAGATTTAAATAAAATTTTGAAAAAATTTTTTACAGAAATGTTTTCCGAGTTCAACCACGAAAGGAGAAAAACTTACAACTCACCTTTACTCATATTTAGAAAATTCCATTTGGTACCCTGAGATAGCGCGTTTCAAAAAACATTATTTTTAGTGGATCTCTAGTCCGACCAGCCAGGTATACCGACGGGTGAGGAGGAATCATGTCTGAAACGTTGGTTTTGAGAAACGTTTTCGTATCTTTCAGAATTATTTAAAAGAGGGTATTTATAAAAAATGTTTGAAATTATAAAAAAGTATTTGAAATGAAATTATGTGTAGGGACTTTAATAGTGAACAAGGAAAGGTTGTGCAATTGTAGGGATAAAAAATAATAAATTGGAAAAGTTTGAAAGTTTTATTTGAAAAATCATAATTTATTACTTTTCTGTTTCAAAGAAATATTTATTGTTTCGAAGGATAAACAATAAATAGAAACGTTATGAAACAAAACAATTTTCAAGAACAATAAATATATATTTTCTACTGCAACAAAGTTATGATGTATATTTATTTAATATTAAGGCCTTTCTCTATCCAAAACTTTAAACCTTGTCAATCAATAAAACAAAAACACTTTATATTTCTGGTTTATAGTCTATACTTTTAAATTATCACATGAAAATAATAATTAAATGAAAATACAAAAAATAAGTCTTACAGTATAAATAAATATATCATATTTGTTTCCTTCGTTTATTTGTATGTTTACTTTACTCATTCTTTACTTTACACATTCATAAGATACACATTTATAAATAAGTAAAATAAACATAGTCAATACTTACTTAGGTCAACAAACAACTTTTTTATCTCAATTACTTTATATTAAATAGTTACAATTCATATAAATAAAATAAAATAAAATAAAATATGCGTAAAAAAAGTTGTTCTACCACATAACCTATAACGTAAAAACAGCTGTTTTGTGAAATCATATGTTATAGATTATTTCAAGCCAATTGGAACGAAATAACTATATTGCATACCTTGCCCCTGTCGAGCAAAGTCTTAAAAATATTTCATTATTAAATTTTATTGAGAATTATTACTTGAAAATAAAAACTGTATTAACATCTAGTGTTATCCACTAAAATTTTAAAAATTGTATGTGAATTTGAGTGGATGAATAAATAACAAGTATTGTAAGCAGTATCAAGAGCACAGTGGTACAATATAATACAGTGAAAATATTAGAAAGAACCAAAATACCACAAAAATAATAAAAATAACAAATAAAACAGGTTAGTTACTTAAGATTAAACCCTTATATGCATTTCCATGACTATGTCATCATCATTTTAGCGTACCTTTTTATTTCTAACACATAACCTATAACAAAAAATTAGTTGTTTTTTGAAATCATATGTTATCACTGATTTTAAGTGAAATGGAACGAAATAACTATATTGCATTCCTAGCCCCTTTTGTGAAATGTTTTTCACTCATATAAAACTAAAATTAATTATTTAAATTTAAAAAATTAATTAATATTTGATTAAAAAAAACTGTATTACCATCAAGTGTTCCCCACTATAGGTTTAGAAAAATGTATTTGAACCTAAGTGCACGAGGAAAAAGTATTTTATTAACGATTGAAAATTTGTACATCTCTATATATGATCTCTTATATATATATATAAGTAATCCTAAAATTTGACGATTGAAAATTTGTACATCTCTATATATGATCTCTTATATATATATATAAGATATAGAAGTAATCCTTAAATATAATCCGTTTCGTATTGAAGTTATGGCACAATTCATTACAAACATGATCAGAGATTTCTCCAATAGAACCGGATTGGCAGGGTTGCCACGTTTCTAAGTTTCCCGTCGCTTCCTATTGGGCGTCTATGAAACAACGCCGCACTCATTGTGCCCTTATTCTGCACTTTACTTAATAGATTTTTAAACTTTAAACCGACTTCAGTATTTATTTAAATCGTTTTTCATTATTATAATTATTAGTTGTAAATTTTCTAAGAAGTAAACTATTTAAATTTAATATTTTATCTAATTAATAACAAGCGAATAACAAAATATAAGTAAATTCTAAATTTTGAGTTAATTTTTATTAAATAATTACAATAACAGAAATGTGTGCATAAATATGATAGAATCAGAATACTAAGTGGTAAAATAGAAAGCGATATTATTTATAAAATTATTTATTAAATTTAAGTAATGATTTATTTCAAAAATGTATTTGAATTGAGTGGGTAAATAAAAAGCATCCTATTAACGAATGCAAATTTGTAATGCATATATAACAAGAGTACAAATTGTCAAAATGAATAGAAACATTTTTATGTACACAAAAAGATTGTGTCTATTTGAAAAACATTATTTTTAAATTGTAACTTCGATTATAGGAATAAATAATATTACCTTGGAACTGTTTTTTAAAAAGTTGCTTGTTGTAATCTTCTTGAATTTACTGATTAAACTATAGTTAAATGATACTCAACTAAGTGAATACATAGGGCTTACGTGAGAGGCTTTGTTTCGTAAAAGGAACGATTGTTTCGAAGCGCGTCTGCAAGTAAGCCCTATGTATTCACTTAGTTGAGTATCGTTTAGCTATTTTTTTATAAGTTTTATTATTTTAGAAATGTAATACAATTGAAATATATAAGTACAAACTTTTAATTTTAGAAGAAATATTTTAATTAAAACTGTGATTTAATTGTAATGGTAACAACTTTGATTGACAACAAAATATACTTCATTCCAGTCCAAAATATAACCTCAAGTTTGGAGGCTTTACAAAGTTCTATTTTAGTCGTCAAGACAATAATATAGAAGATGAAATGGTTATTTAGAGACAGATATTATCGGCGAAAGAATTGGAACTCAAGATGGTAAGCAACACTTTTATATATTAGTTAAATAGGTTGTAGCAAATTGACAGCTCTATAGACGGAAGTTGGAACAAATATTTTTTCAAATACGTATACTGTTTCTTATCTTTTAAGCATTGACTCCTGATTTCCGAATCGCTATTGGTTTCCAAAAGTTTTTCTTGATTGGTTTAACCTTTACTATGTCACCGTCGTTAAAGTGTAAACACAATTGTGTAGAGTTAGCAGGATACGGACATCGGAATGGGGTTGGTACAGTTGACAACTCACTGCCTGGTGTATTGAAAAAACCAGGGATAATTGGTGTACCCTTTCCTTGATCGTCAGGCATACCTGGATATTGAGGGACCGGATTAAGAATGGGTGTGATCATTCCTTGTTCGTCAGGCATACCTGGATATTGAGGACTTGGATTGATAATTGGTGTACCCTTTCCTTGATCCTCAGGCACACCTGGATATTGAGGGACCGGATTAAGAATGGGTGTGATCATTCCTTGTTCGTCTGGCATACCTGGATATTGAGGACTTGGATTGATAATTGGTGTGCCCTTTCCTTGATCCTCAGGCACACCTGGATATTGAGGGACCGGATTGATAATTGGTGTGCCCTTTCCTTGATCCTCAGGCACACCTGGATATTGAGGGACCGGATTAAGAATTGGTGTGATCTTTCCTTGATCCTCAGGCACACCTGGATATTGAGGGACCGGATTAAGAATTGGTGTGATCTTTCCTTGATCCTCAGGCACACCTGGATATTGAGGGACCGGATTAAGAATTGGTGTGATCTTTCCTTGATCCTCAGGCACACCTGGATATTGAGGGACCTGATTAAGAATTGGTGTGATCTTTCCTTGATCCTCAGGCACACCTGGATATTGAGGGACCGGATTAAGAATTAATGTGATCTTTCCTTGATCCTCAGGCACACCTGGATATTGAGGGACCAGATTAAGAATTGGTGTGATCTTTCCTTGATCCTCAGGCACACCTGGATATTGAGGGACCGGATTAAGAATTGGTGTGATCTTTCCTTGATCCTCAGGCACACCTGGATATTGAGGGACCGGATTAAGAATTGGTGTGATCTTTCCTTGATCCTCAGGCACACCTGGATATTGAGGGACCGGATTAAGAATGGGTGTGATCTTTCCTTGTTCGTCTGGCATAACTGGATATTGAGGACTTGGATTGATAATTGGTGTGCCCTTTCCTTGATCGTCAGGCATACCTGGATATTGAGGGACCGGATTAAGAATTGGTGTGATCTTTCCTTGTTCGTCAGGCATACCTGGATATTGACGGACAGGATTGATAATTGGTGTAACCTTTCCTTGATCATCAGGCATACCTGGATATTGAGGGACGGGATTAAATATGGGTGTAATCTTTCCTTGATCGTCAGGCATACCTGGATATTGAGGGACCGGATTAAGAATTGGTGTGATCTTTCCTTGATCGTCAGGCATACCTGGATATTGAGGGACCGGATTAAACATGGGTGTGATCTTTCCTTGATCGTCAGGCATACCTGGATATTGAGGGACCGGATTAAACATGGGTATGATCTTTCCTTGATCGTAAGGCATACCTGGATATTGAGGGACCGGATTAAACATGGTTGTGATCTTTCCTTGATCGTCAGGCATACCTGGATATTGAGGGACCGGATTAAACATGGGTATGATCTTTCCTTGATCGTCAGGCATACCTGGATATTGAGGGACCGGATTAAACATGGGTGTGATCTTTCCTTGATCGTAAGGCATACCTGGATATTGAGGGACCGGATTAAACATGGGTATGATCTTTCCTTGATCGTCAGGCATACCTGGATATTGAGGGACCGGATTAAACATGGGTGTAATCTTTCCTTGATCGTCTAGAATACCTGGCAATTGAGGACTTGGATTGATAATTTGCGTACCCTTTCCTTGATTTTGTGGTAAACCTGGATATTGAGGACTTGGATTAAAAGTGTGTGTGTCCTTTCCTTGATTTTCTGGCACACCTGGGTATTGAGTACTTGGATTAAAAGTTGGTACGTTTGGTCCTTGGCCTTCTGGTCCACCTGGATATTGTGGACTTGGGTTGGAAACCTGTGTATGCATTACTTGAGCTTGAGGCATACTTGGATATTGAGGACTTGGATTTAATGTTTGTGTGTCCTTTCCTTGATTTTCTGGCACACCAGGAGGTTGAGGACTTGGGATGAAAGTTGGTAAATTCAGTCCTTGACCTTCTGGTGCACTTGGGTATTGTGGATGTGGAAGGATCAGATTTCCTTCACCTCTAGGTATCTTCGGTAATGTAACTTTAGGAATGTAAGGAAAGCTCTCTTTACCTCCATCACGCTGTGAACCAGGAAATCTAGGATCTAGATTTAAAGTTGGGATATTACTGTTCCCACTGCCCGATACAGGATAGCGTTCCATATGTTGAACAACTGTCAATGTGTTATTGTTGTTGTTAATATTGTTATACGTAACGCCACCTTTGCGATTAGTTAGCTCGTTTAGTGATTGGAGTTGTTGACCTCTGATCAACCCCCGTGAAACAAATGTTTCGCCACTTTCTGTGTCATTTATTTCCTTCTTATCAGTTGCCAAATACGTTTTATTTAGTTGGTGAAATTCCACGTTGTCGCTGCCATTCTTTTGGTAAAGTCTGTTCTCGTGACGATCTGAAGTAGAGAAAAGCTTATTTCAGTTTGACTAGAACATAACAGCTGTGGAATTAATTATAAATAAAAATGTTCACTCTGTGTCTTATTACAAGTCAAATAGCAAATTAAAAACACTCTCTCTACACGCAACATACTACAACTAGTTCTAACAAATAGCAACATGGTTTAAGTGACTATAAGGTTTAGTCACAGATACATTTTAAGAATAACACAAGGTAATTAGTTATTGCAAACATTTAAAACAATAAACATAACATCACAATACAACAATAATAAATAAGAAGCAAAGATAAAGTTATATGAGTTTAAACGTTTTTGTACACTTCTAAGATTGATTGAAAAGCTACAATAGAGTAAAAAATAAATTTTAATATCTTACAGCTGGAGTTGATTAGAGAGGAGCTAATCTCAGGTGACCATCCGTCCCGCTTTCGGCAGGACAGTTCCGGTTTTTAGGTTAGTGTCTCGCTGTCCCCAGATTTACTCGGGAGACGCTATTATGTCCCGCTTTGGCAGGATAAAGATAAACAAATAAACGTCCCGCTTTAAATATTATTTAATATTATATCCCAAAACAAAATATTCTTGACTGACTCTTTCACAATATAAAAGCAACAAGGACATTGCATACGCTTAAACGTATTGTTTATTTCCAATGTCAGTTAAATCTTGTCTGAGGAACAATGAGGAAGTGCTTGATAAAACTTCTATTTTAAAGCAATACAGGTGTTTTATGAGACATGTATTTGGTATCTTAATGAATAGGCTTGCCACTTCCAATCCTTGGAAACCTTGTCTTGGTTTAGTTTGAGAGAAACACCAGCATGGGAGTCGGTGGTAAACGGAGTAGAAGTGTTATCAAACTTGCTGAATTCAGTCATTATTGATGACAACAAACTGTTTGATGAAGTAAACTGTCTAAACAGATATGCCACAAATGAAAAGTTGTCAGAATGGTGTGAGCTGAATACTTCGATCGACCAAAGATGGGTAGAAGTATTCCTCCATTTTGAACAAAAGAGCATTCCTTACGAAAACTTACGTTACATCTCTGAGTTGCTTCTGTGTCTGCCAGGAACTAATGCTCCAGTTGAACGAGTGTTTACTAACATGAACAATATATGGACTGAAAATAAATCTCAATTGAACGTTCTAACTTTAAGAGCAATGCTTATGCTGAAGTACAATGTTGGACTAACTTTGGATAAGTTTCATTACAAGATAAAAGGAAAACCAGCTCTCCTTAAAGATATATTCATAAAAAACGTATGCCAATGAGTGAACGTGTAGGCTAGTGGACATATTGTACTCTTGTTTTTATATTGAAATGTGTTGAGATTGCATTGACAATTTAAACTTTACCAATTTGCCAATTAACCTTTTTACAAGTCTGGTAAGAGAAGATGTTTCACAAACTTGTCTAAATAGTTTTCCAATTACTTTCTCCTCGCGGTCGGACAGTACACTTCATTCAGTTGATTTTACTGTGTAACTTACAATATTTGTTAAATGTGTATTTTTGTTTGTTTCATTATTAATAAATTAATTTAACTGATGGTCCGATTAGTGTAATTGTGTTACTTTTACTACCTGAACAGTAAAGTTTTTCCTATGCTTATTTCTGTTAATTTAAGTGCTAAAACAGATCAAATAATGAGTTTAGGAAGTTTGTGCCAATTTAGAAAATATCTTTCACGTGGTATCGGGGTGGGGGACCCCCTGACCCTCCTAATTTGTGACCCGCTTTGAGGTCATTACAAATAAAGGCACCTTAGCTACCCCTGGCTACGAAAGAAAACCTACTAAAGTATTACACCAATGAGCTACGACCACGATTCATGGGCAGAGTATTAAACTACTGTGTTACTTGAGTGTCCATTATTAAAGATAAACATAACCTCTGACTATAGTCAGAAGTTTTCGTGTAAACATACTTACAAAAGTACTCTAATTGCTCAAAACATCGTTATCAAGGTATCAAATAGCAAAGTGTTTATACATAAATAATAACATCACATTTTGTTTTCTTGTATTACCTTTGTCATATAGGTGGAGAATATTCGTACTTTGTTTATTCAAGACTACGTTCTTTTTGTCAGATTTTCCCTGAAAAAAAGGAGTTTGTGAAAATACAGAGAAATTAACAATAGACTTACTTTATAAAAACTCATTTCATATTTTATGAAAAATCTATTCTCGTCTAATACGAACATTTAACTTTTTTGGAATTTTAAATTTATGTATAATATATGTATACATATAATATAAACAAACGGGCGGAAGGACGTATTTTTCAAATAAAAAATACACAGAATCATACGCTAATAGGCACTAAACTATATATAATTCGTTACAATTAGTTATTCTCAGGACAAAATATTCATTATCAAACGTGTTTCAGCAACTGGTAGCCATCCTTAGTAATTACAACACCCTATTAACCCTATTTAAAAGACCGACAAGTTGATACAGGCAAAAGACAGCTCAAATATTCAAAAACTATCCACGAAGTCAATACCTGTAGATTTTAACCAAAATCATAATTTTTAATTAAATAATGTTTTTAATTTAAAATACCTAAAAACTGTATCTATATAAGACTAGCTATCACTTTATGGGTAATATTACAAAAGCCATTATGCATTTATTACAAGCATACGTTTGATTACTTAATATTTCTTCAAAAGTTCAAACATTTTTTAATAACATTAATCCCCAATTCAACCCTAACGGCAAGATTAACCTCACTTCTGTTTGTCCAGTTTTAACGTGAAATCGTTTATAGTGATGTCTACAACAACCTATTGTATGGAGTTAAACATAGAATTCGCGTCAATATAATTTCCGTCAGATTAATAGCGTCAGTGTTACGCTATGAGTCACCTTAAAGTTGTAACATATGATTTCATGCAACAGCTGATTTTATGTTATAGGTTATGTTGTAAATCCACTGGTTTAATACGTAGGTTATGTTACATTATTTATAGACCATTTTTAAAGAAAAAGGATATTATTAAATAGTTTTGATTAGTTAATAAATATGCTAACTTATTTAACCCTTAACTGCATACTGTTGCAGAAATACAACAAACCGTATTTTTGCTTTCCATTCAATATGAATGAACATTAGGGATTCTACTGCATAGTGTAGTATTTCAGCAACATACTATGTAACACTTAGTTCATACAATGGCTGGTGACTAGTTTTTGAATAATAACCATATTTGCTCTCAAGTACAAGTGTTTATTTTATAGTTTTTTGTAGGTTTAGTGATTGGAAAAAAATATGAATAGCAACAGTAGTGTTTAGTGAACTAGTGTGTGTTTTTATTTACTTAAAATATAAAGCATAGTTTTTTAAAAGTGCTCTAAACATTTGTTGCATTTATACAACACCATGCAGTAGAGATACATAAGCCTGACAAACATAACCTATCAAGTATAAACCTAGTTAATTTTGAGAATTATATTTCGTTTAAAAAATCATGTATAGGAAACATTTTAATAGTAAACATTTAACTGATATTGAGCTAGAGGAATATTTAAATGAATTTATTGAAAGTGGTTACAACTCTGATGATGGCTTTGAGTTAGGTGATCTTGGACGAGATTGACTATTATTCTGATCATGAAGACAATCATAATGTTGTTGATGATGATATTTCTACTAATAATACTAGTGACAGTAATAGTGAGACTGTTGATAGTGCTAATGACCACTCCAATAACAATTCTGATACATTACCTCTGGCTGATTGTACTTTACCCACACACAATATTTTGGTTGATCCACCTACTACATCTTCAGATTCTATTAAAAAATATACCCGTAATTTGGTTCCCAATAGGAAAAATTGAAAGGTATGCTAGAAAATTAAAGAAAAGAATTGAAATTCCTTGTCCAAACATTGTCAAAGAATACAATGCTTGTATGGGTGGAGTTGACAATTTCGATGCTTATGTGGGACGATGTCACATATGCGTCAAAAGTCGAAAGTGGTATTTGAGACTAGTATATCACATGATAGATATGGCGGTGATAAATGCATGGCTTCTCTATAAAAGAGTGAACATAGACAAAGGTGTAGACAAAAAACAATTAATGACAGTGCCTGTCTTTCGAAGTGAATTAGCAGATACACTTTGTAATTTCGGAAGCTGCATAACACCGAAACGTGGCCGTCCTGGCAGCATCAATGTAGAGCAACAACTTCAGGCTGAAAAACGGAGAGGACCAACACATGTCCCAGCAAAAGACATGAGAACTGATAGCATAGGCCACTGGCCTGTGTGGACAAACCGGAATAGATGTAAAATGCCGGGTTGTAAAGGGTTTTCACAGACTAAATGTGACAGGTGTGGGGCTGTTCTCTGCTATAATAAAAGTAATAATTGCTACAAGGATTTTCATTCAAAATGCTAATTCCTGGGGAAATTCAGTAAATCATGTTAATTTTTATTTGTTTTTTTTTAAATAAAATTCGCTTTTGTTTATTGAAGCTATGATTAGTTTTATAAAATTGATGTATGTAATATTTTTATGATGATGTATTTAATTTTTTATAAAATTGATTATAATTGCATTATAATATATGTTTTCTACATATTTCTAAGATAAATAATTCGTTTGTAATTTTTATTTTTAAAATGGAACAAAATTTCTTGATTTGTTATTAGATTTTGTTAACGAAATTTGATTTGTTAATATTTAATTATATTAAAAACATTAAGAAAGTTAGGTAAGGTCCTTTACAATAATTGTAATTACAATTTTACATCAAAGAATAACATATAAATGTAGATATAGTGTAAGCTAACAATATTGTAGTTGGTGATTCAGATAATAACGAGTAGGTATTTGTGTACATGTTGTTGTAGTTCTGCAACACAAGGTTTATTTGAAAAAAAATACTGTAAAATTAATTGTATATTTTTTCAAGTATTTTTCCTGTTATTTACACATTTAACTATATAAGAACAATTTTTTTCAATTAAAAATAAAAAATCATGCATTTAAGGGTTAAATTTTGATAAATCTCAATACAAATAATTCATTACAACGATAATAATAAATTTTGTATTTTAATTTGTGATTTAAAATTTAAAACGAATATAATTCTGCACACGAACTCACAAAACAATATATTTTATTGTCATCATCATCAGTGACACATTTACAATTGCGAATAAACGTTGCAATTGTTTTGCTACATCGAAGATGATAACAAAAGTAACGGAAACGAGTATGACAATAAAGTATATTGTTTACTGAGTTATAAAACTTGTTATCTTTTTCTTTAAGCCTTGTCATACTTACATCGTCATCTAAGGGTGACTTTTGATAGCTTTTCACAGAATCAAGCGTCGGTTCTGAAGCTTTTAACGCTATTTCAAGGTCACGGGTTTGTCCGTCAGGTATCGTTGTTGATGGTTGACTATCTAAATGTTGTAAAGGATCAAACCTATGTATGATGTTTACAGAACTCTCTAAGGTCGAGACAGAATACAATAAAGTAACGCAACTCCAAAGGAAAGATAGAAGCATCGTTAAATTGTGCTACAGCCAATCGTTCTAATAGACGAAATACGTTCGTAAAATATCGATTATTTCTTTACATTCTAACTTACTGTAAAATGTACTGTAACAGATAATGCAATGAAACAATGTCTGACGTCATCATTCGCCTGATTATGTTGAAAAAGAATTGCGATATCTGTTAAATGTGAGAAACGTTTAATTTGAAAATATGAGTTTTATTATTTAAATAAAGTTATTTTTCAATTCTTTGTATTAGCTCACACGCTCCTCATATATATATATATATATATATATATATATATATATATATATATATATATATAATATCGTATGCCGAATTTTGAGAGAAAAAGTGTGGGAGATTGGAGGATAATACAGAGCTAGGAGATATATAGGAGTGGGGCAAAATATAGGTTTTTCTAAATTTACAACATTTTTAGGGTTTTGAGGAACTTAAAGTTACCAAAAATCTCCATAAGAAACACATTGCAATGAAAAACAGCTGAGTATGATTTTAAAATATTTCAGCTGAGAAACAGCTGTACAAATATTAAATTAAAAACAGCTGAGTATGATTTTAAAATATTTCAGCTGAGAAACAGTTGTACAAATATTAAATTAAAAACAGCTGAGTATGATTTTAAAATATTTCAGCTGAGAAACAGTTGTACAAATATTAAATTAAAAACAGCTGAGTATGATTTTAAAATATTTCAGCTGAGAAACAGTTGTACAAATATTAAATTAAAAACAGCTGAGTATGATTTTAAAATATTTCAGCTGAGAAACAGTTGTACAAATATTAAATTAAAAACAGCTGAGTATGATTTTAAAATATTTCAGCTGAGAAACAGTTGTACAAATATTAAATTAAAAACAGCTGAGTATGATTTTAAAATATTTCAGCTGAGAAACAGTTGTACAAATATTAAATTAAAAACAGCTGAGTATGATTTTAAAATATTTCAGCTGAGAAACAGCTGTACAAATATTAAATTAAAAACAGCTGAGAATGATTTTAAAATATTTCAGCTGAGAAACAGTTGTACAAATATTAAATTAAAAACAGCTGAGTATGATTTTAAAATATTTCAGCTGAGAAACAGCTGTACAAATATTAAATTAAAAACAGCTGAGTATGATTTTAAAATATTTCAGCTGAGAAACAGTTGTACAAATATTAAATTAAAAACAGCTGAGTATGATTTTAAAATATTTCAGCTGAGAAACAGTTGTACAAATATTAAATTAAAAACAGCTGAGTATGATTTTAAAATATTTCAGCTGAGAAACAGTTGTACAAATATTAAATTAAAAACAGCTGAGTATGATTTTAAAATATTTCAGCTGAGAAACAGCTGTACAAATATTAAATTAAAAACAGCTGAGTATGATTTTAAAATATTTCAGCTGAGAAACAGTTGTACAAATATTAAATTAAAAACAGCTGAGTATGATTTTAAAATATTTCAGCTGAGAAACAGCTGTATAAATATTAAATTAAAAACAGCTGAGTATGATTTTAAAATATTTCAGCTGAGAAACAGTTGTACAAATATTCTATTTAAAAACAGCTGAGTACAAATATTTTACCAGTATTAAAGGTTAATTAGACATATGAAGTTGGGATCAGGTTTAGTTAATGGAGTACGTCTTGTCGTACTAGATATGTTTGACAAATGTCTTAGATTAGAAATAATCACTGGTTCTGGAAAAGGAAACATGTTTTTACCGATAATTAAATTAATATCAACAGATCCTAACTTGCCATTTCAAACTAAAAGAAACCAATTTCTTTTGAAACTTAACGTTTTCAGTAACTATAAGTAAGGCTTCAATTAACCAAATCTGTTTTTTACACATTGTCAACATTATGCTGCACAAAATCGAGTAAAATTTCGAGGTGGATTAAAGATAAATATTGAAAATTGGATTCGTAAAAAAAATCAAATTGAAAAATATAGTTTATGACGAAATTTTGTTAGGTAAAATTTGAATTATATTAAATTAATTTGTATTAAAAATTTAAATTATTATAAAAAGGTGTTAAATTTGTTTCAATTTTTTAAATTTTAGTGGATAACACTAGATGTTAATACAGTTTTTAATTTCAAATATTGATTCATAATTAAATTTATTAATGAAATAATTTTAACACTTCTCACAACAGGAGAAATATATGCAGTATAGTTATTTTGCCCCATTTGGCTTAAAATAATCGACAAATTAGCTGATTTTATTTTATATGTTATGTGGTAGAACAACTGTTTAAGGAATAAGATTGTTATTTCATTTATATTAGCTATAATTATTTAATAAAAAGTAAGTTACACAAAATTTATTTTTGATCTCGATGAATTAACTATATTTTTTTAATATTAGTTGTTTATAACAAATTCATGTATATATTTTTTTTAATAATATGCTTATTTTTGATACATCGTTTTTGCATTTGAACAAAACTTCAAGTGGGGTTGTGATGTAAGGTAAACATTTATCCTGTAAACAATCATATTAAATACATATATTTCTTGAAGTACGCGAGTTTCAATGATCACGTCACCATTAATCCTTCGTATATCGCATTTTTTTGCAACACGCATAACTTGAAAACGAAAACGCAACGTATTGTGGGCAATGGTTTGGTCATTATGGGCCTATATATTATTAGTCACGTTTTCAAAATCTTTTAAGTGGAACTGAATTGAATATTTGGATTGTGTTTCTCCTGAAGAGGGTCGATGGGCAATTAAATGATATTGGTCATTGAGAGCGTGTAAGAATTACTGAAGATGGCAACTGGTTGCTGAAACATGCATGATAAAATTGAACTTTGTGTTTCGATAATTGTTTTTCTATTTATGCACTAAAGTGGCCATTAACAACTGTTAATTACAAACTACACTCACTATCTTTTCCAAATATTGTGGTTGTTTAAATTACAAATCTAAAAACTTTAATGGAGTTGGCAGATAGTGACATTTTTTTTTTATATGGAACTGGTTTTCTTGTACAGTGATTTCATGTAAAAGTGAAACTTCAAAGAAACTAAGAAACAGAGAAACATCAATTTAAATAGAATGAAGGGTAAACTCAAGTTATAAATATCTATAGTGGTGACAAGTTACGTAGAAACTAAACCAGAAATAAAAAATAAATAGTTTTAGGTTATTTAAGAAGGAGTTAGGCAATATCTGTATATTTAAATTCTTTACGAGAAACGTATTTAACTTAAACTATTTCTTGATTTTAAATATTGTAAGTCACTCTGTACGGCTTAAGCATGATTTGTTTGTGTTTGTCTAGAACAGCGGTTTCCAACCTGTGGCACGCGTGCCCCCAGGGGTACGTAGAATCCTGGGGGGGGGGGGGACGCGAACATAATACCAGTAATGGCGACATATTTCATACTTTAGATTTGAAACAAATACGAGGTGACACTAGTAGTTGACAAAATAGTTGAGTGTCAAGGTTAGTCGTGTCCTGTTGCCCATACAAAAATATCGTATACACAGAAGGTTCCCTCGCTCCACCCATTACTTACAAGGCAATCAGGCAACCACTCTGTCTTGGTCACGTCGAGGAATTGGGGATACTTTTCTTTGGAAAACCCCTTTTAGGAGTACGTGAAAAGAAAAGGGTTGGGAGCCATTGGTCTACAAAGAAGTATGTTAGAAGACCCCCAGTCTTCTAAATAAGCTTGAAATGAGAGTCCGTAATTAATAGCTCTTAAAAGTTTATATATACTTGTATATGTGTGTGAGAGAGTGGGTGTGTGTATATATATATATATATATATATATATATATATATATATATATATAGATATGTGTGTGTGTGTATGTGTGTGTGTGTGTGTGTGTGTGTGTGTGTGTGTGTGTGTGTGTGTGTGTGTGTGTGTGTGTGTGTGTGTGTGTGTGTGTGTGTGTGTGTGTGTGTGTAGAAAGAGAGAGAGAGATTTATTGGGAGATATGTAGAAATATATTAACTACATATATGTAGAGTGAAATTCATATGTCTACGTTGTATCAATATAAGGTAAACATTGAAACGCGAAAATTATATAATAATATCTAAATCATTGCCATAGTCCACCAAAAATGTTTAAAAAAATGAATATTTTCCAATTTGTGTATATGTTTAATACAACGTGTATAATTCGATTGTAAAGGTTTTCATGATTTTCAAAGTAAATCAGTCAAACTAATAAAAACTATTCAACTACACATGTATAGTGTATATTTTCGTATCATAACTTGTTTTGCAAATATATTATTACAAGTTTATATACTCTCCCTATGTAAGAATATGTTGAATCTTACAACTGAGTGTATAATATAGATCTTTGTTAAATTATTTGTTTCTTGTTGTGAAAACCTTATTCGTGTCTACGATAGAAATCCAAACAGGACGGGTTTAATGACGAAGGACGAAGGTTTAACGAGGGACGTTGAATATTTCGTAATATATTAGATTCAAAATAACATATATGTTATAATAAACTACTTATAATAACAGAGGAGTACCAAATACAACTAGGTTAACAGTTCCCAGGGTAAGGTCCTCACCCCACAGGAGGTGGTTACAGTGGTTAGAAGTACAGGGGAGGGGGAGGGGCAATCTGAATACCCTCCTTAGTATGAGGCCATGGGGAACAATTGTTTCCGTAAAACCAAGACGCTATAGCGAATCGCTTCTCATCTTAGTTCTGCATGAAACTTTGAACAATAGTAAATAATTTTCCACTGTTTAAAATAGATAAAAATAAATCGAAAAGACAAAGCAAAATTCGTTCAGCTTCCTAAAAGTATTATTGGATTTCATGCAATCACAGGTCCCCGCAAGACTTATTAGACGGGTTGAAGCCATTGTCGTGGAGTCTTGCCGTTAGTACTCGGGATGCATCTGCAGGTAGTTCTCATCGTCGCTGTGGTGGCCTTGGCCCTCGCCAACCCACAGTTTCAGGGGGCTCAGAAAGCTGGTCTAGTCCCAAGTGGGGACTTGGTGTCTGCTACTCAGGGTGTTGGGAAAAATGCTGTAAGTGAAAGTGTTTATATTGGGCAAAATATGTGCTTCTCGCTGCAAAATAACATCTCCATTCTTGCTAAAATTCTATTTTTGAACTCTCTGTACTCTTCCACACTTTCTAGTCTTGCCAACCTTCTATTCTTGCCTTCTTTTCATTCGTTATATATTCTTGCCAAATTTCTATTCTTTCCCCCTCTGCATTCTTCCACCCTCTCTATTCGTGCCAAAATGTTATTCCTGTTCACTCTTCATTCTTTCATCCATTCTATTTATTCCTACTTTCTCTTCTTGCACTCTCTGCATTCTTCCACCCTCTCTATTCTTGCTCCCTCTCTATTCTTGCTAACTTTCTATTCTTTCACCATTTGCATTCTTTCACCCTCTCTATTCTTTTTTCCTCGCCATTCTTGCTAACTTTCTATTCTTTCACCATTTGCATTCTTCCACCCTCTCTATTCGCGCCAAAATGTTATTCTTGTTCACTCTTCATTCTTTCATCCATTCTATTTATTCCTACTTTCTCTTCTTGCACTCTCTGCATTCTTCCACCCTCTCTATTCTTGCTCCCTCTCTATTCTTGCTAACTTTCTATTCTTTCACCATTTGCATTCTTTCACCCTCTCTATTCTTTTTTCCTCGCCATTCTTGCTAACTTTCTATTCTTTCACCATTTGCATTCTTTCACCCTCTCTATTCTTTTTTCCTCACCATTCTTGCTAACTTTCTATTCTTTCACCATTTGAATTCTTCCACTCTCTATGCTTGCTCCCTCTCCATTCTGCTAACTTTCTCATCTTACACTATCTGCATTCTTCCACACTCTCTATTCTTCCTCCCTCACCAATCTTGCTAACTTTCTATTCTTTCACCCTCTGCATTCTTCCATCTCTCTATTCTTGTTCCCTCTATATTGTTTCAAAATTTCGATTCTTTTCCCTCTGCATTCTTCCACCCTCTCTATTCTTGTTCCCTCATCCTCCTTGCTAACTTTCTAATCTTTCACTCTCTGCATTCTTCTCTTGCTAACTTTCAATCTTTCATCCTCGGCGTGCTTTCACGCTACCTAATCTTGCTCCCTCGGCATTCCTTCATCCTCCCTATTCCTGCAAACACTCTGAGCTTCAATTCTCGGCATTCTTTGATCCTCTCTATTATTGTTCCCTCTCCACTCTTTTACCCTCTATACTCTTGGCAACACTATTCCTTCATTTTCTCCATTCTTGCCAAATCTATATTCATGCTTCCTCTTTATTCTTGTACTCTCCAACATCTTGCATTCTCTCCATTCTACTTTACCGTGTTTAATATAATAATAATTATAATAATCTAGCATACACTATATTATAAAAATATTTCAAATTTAATTAATAATGATATTAACACGTTAAAAACACTCACACAAGTAATACGTAACTCTGTTTGATTGCAATCAGGCCGAAGCCTACTCCAATACGCGATACCAGTCATGGCCCTCCCAGCCCCCAGCATCACAGCCACAATACAGCGACATCCCGATGGGCGACCTAGTGCTCACCAAGCAATCTTCCGTCTTGGAACCAATCAGAGATGGACAAGTAAGTTCAAAAATCCCCTTTATAAGATCATTTGTTCATTAGTTTTCGGCTTTTTCCGCTAGGCTTGATGGTTTATCGTGGAACTGTATAGATTTTTATGTAACGAAATCTTCAAGCAAGAAATTTATAGCAAAAAGTAAAAAAATAATTTTTTTTCTAATCGCCTATATTTCTAGTGCGTATTTGTGTAGTTAGGTACGTTTAAGTTTAAATTATAATTATTGACTTATAAAATTAGTTTTTATTTTCAATTAAGCACGTAATATAAGCAAATAGTTGTTAGGTCAGTTCCTACTTAGGTCAACAAAGAAAAATTTATTTCAGTTACTTTTTACTAAATAATTACAATTAATATAAATAAAGTAACATAACCTATGCGTTAAAACAGCTGTTCTATCACAAACCTGTAAAATAAAATCAGTTTTATGAAATCATAGGTAGGCACTTATTTTAAACCTAATGGGACTAAATAACTGTATTACGTACCTTGCACCTTTTATGGAAAGTTTTTGTTTCTTGTAATATTAAAATAATTCATTAAATTTATTTAATGAATTAATATTTTAAAAAACTGCGTTAGCATTAAGTGGCATCTATTTCAAGTTTTAAAAAAATATTTCTACTTGTGTGGATGAATAAACAAAATGGAGGACTGGAACGAGATATAAGGCGAGTGTGAACTAATAGTACGAATTGAATAACACAGATCTAAAAATGGCATTTGTAAGTGTGTGTTAACTGTAGTTATTAAAAACATGTATTAGAGTTTCCCAAACTTTAAAGACCTGAAATAGTCACTTCCGGTCTAAGATGACAGTGAGACACACATCCAGAAACCCTAGTTTTAGTTAAAAGAAAATTTCGTTATTTACATAATCATAAAATAATGTTTTTTTTTTATTTGTGATTATGTTTGTTGTATACCCGTACATTTAAAGTTTTTGTTAATTACTTCTTATAAAAATTAAATTATGATCATAAGTCTTGGGCAGTACATTATAGAGTACAAATAGGAAGTTTCGTTCCACTTTGTCTAGAAGTGTTCTCCTATGTCGGCTGCAATAGCTGCATAAGTATTGTTCCCCAGCTCTCCCAAGTTGTTCTGATGATGTGTGCACATCAAGGTGGCTTTGGACGCCATAAGGTACAAATAGAAAGACTAAAACCAAATACCTAACCTACTACAACTTTGGGACTAAAGAGTTGAAACTGTAAAGCTTGAAGTATAACAAAATCTAACCATAAAATTAAAGAAGTAAATTATTCCAACCTATTTATACTAACTAAAACCAAACAAAAAGGTTTTTAAATGTTAATAAATAGATTATGGTGGGTCAGAAGGCGAAGATTCGGTCCAAGGCCGTGACATCGTCCCTTAAAACCAACTTCAAACTCCCACGAAGATCGTAACTGTCATAGAAATCGGTCAATTCATCACACTCAAGCAGATCATGTTTGACTATGATAACAGGTCCATAAAACTGATGGTGGTGGATCCTCGTGATGCATCAACCATCCATGCGTAACAGAGAGTGGCCGATGCGATGACGAGTAACCACCATTTCCTCTTTACAACTCGAACGAACGGAAGACCTCCTTGGACGATGCTCATGATTTCCCTCAGCTTGTTTTCATTCACATTTTGTCATTTTTTATTCCAAGGAAGGAATAATGAATTTTTACATTGCATACAAAATCCTATTGATACTATGTATTAACGGCACCACTCTTGTAGTCATTTTCCCCCTTCATCTGCTTTTGTGTTACCGAGTATTCCGTAGTGACGAGCCACTTAGCGAAACTATACCCCGATGTACACACTAAGGGTAGTGGGGCAGATCGCCTAGGGGGTTCCAAAATCTCTTGCATTACGCTGTCGATATATTCCTATGTCCAAACCAAATTATTTGCATATTTTTCAAGATAATCGTATTTTACTTTTCCTTCGCTCATTGTTCTCAAAACGTCCAGGAATAAGAATTGGTAACCAGAAAAAAAACAGTTTAGTTCTGAAATTAGCATTAGTTTGTTTATATTAGCCAACCCTATTTCTCGTGCGTATTTGTGAAACAATTGTATTAAAATTTAAATAAAAACTAACGGCTGTTAATAGTAATTACTATTTATAATTTAAAGAGTTGAAAAAATCAAAAACATTTTTGTTTTAACAACGTTTTATAACTGTTTACCTGTTAATATGATCTGTTTGTCGGTTTTGAAACCTAAACCAAGCTACAAGTTTTGAATTTTTATTTATTTTATCGTACTGTTACTTAAAACTGACTATATAATTTACAGTTATAATATAATACATTTATGTTTGGAAAAGCATATGGTTAGTGTATTCAACATAATAATAATAATTATAATAACCTAGCATACACTGTATTCTAAAACTATTTCTATTTTAATAATGATATTAGCACAATTATACGTGATTATGTTTGATTGCATCCAGGCCGAAGCCTACTCCAATACCCGGTACCAATCATGGCCCTCCCAGCCCAAAGCATCACAGCCACAATACGGCGACATCCCAATGGGCGACTTGGTGCTCACCAAGCAATCTTCCGTCTTGGAACCAATCAGAGATGCACAAGTAAGTTTACAAATCCCTTTTATAAGATCATGTATTTATTATCTTTTGGTTTTTTCCGCTTGGCGTGATGTTTTTTCGTGGAACTGAATGGATATTTATAAAACGATATCTACCATGAAATTATAGCAAAAAGGCAAGATAATAATTTATTGGAATCACCTATATTTCTAGTGCGTATTTGTGTAGTTAGGTACGTTTAAGTTTAAATTATAATTTATAAAATTAATTTTTATTTTCAATTCAACTCGTAATATAAGGAAATAGTTGTTACGTCAGTTCCTTCTTAAGTTAACAAAGAAAAATTTATTAGAGTTACTTTTTATTATATAATTACAATTATTATAAATAAAGTAACATAACCTATGCATTAAAACAGCTGCTCTATCACAAACCTGTAATATAAAATCAGCTGTTTTATGAAATCATAGGTTGGCACTTATTTTAAACCAAATGGGACTAAATAACTGAGTTCCATACCTTGCCCCTTTTATGGAAAGTTTTTGTTTCTTTTAAAATTAAAATAATTCATTAAATTTAATTAATGAATTAATATTTGTTTTAAACTGCGATTGTCCCACGTAAGAGTCTCTACAGAGGCTTATATCAACAAGTACCCAACTAACTTGTCTTGGCTAGTCATGCTGGACAGATTGCTTATATAGGCTTATTTATGGACAAAATACAGACAATATAGATGTTATTGTAACAGAGACACAATGTGTCTACATTTGAACTCCATACACAGTACAGAATGTTTACAAACACATCCATCACTAGTGACACTTTTACATCTTTAGTAATAAATGCCATTTAGAGTAAACGTAGTAAAACACGATCATTCAAAACAAAAACTGCCTCAGTGGCGTGAAGGTATAAACAAGTGTGTCATTTTGACGTCATTGACCTTGATAACTGAGAGGCCAAATGTCCCATATTAACTTCAGACATGTCTGCAGACAGATACGAATATATGAAACCGCTCATTTGTCAGAGGAATAAAAGTAACACGCAAACAGTGTCGCAAATATGAGCCGTAAGTACATTTCAACTACCCCAAGCGGCGCATGTGTGA